>VNJZ01010658.1:0-47545 GCA_008042795.1 Drosophila asahinai
CATGTTTCTTATAAAATGCAATGGCATTTCTAACTTTGCCACGCGAAAAATGTAAAGTCTTACAAATTTGTGGAATATTTTTGTTTTTTTCTTAATATTCCCATATAAGCTTTCTTTCGGCCGGATTTGTATTTTTATCTTTAGCCATAGCGGTCAAATTGTTTTGGAAAACGTATTTAGTATTCAATATTTTAGTTTAGAAAATAACTAGCACAACTTTCCCGGAAAAAAACACAAGTTTGACGATTTTAGCTCAAGGTGGCTTAAGTATATGAGCAAAGCGCAATACTCCTTTTTGACATTTAGTCAATTTTTTGGGAGCCCCCGAATTCCTACTTGTAATTTTTTACTGTGATCAGCAGCTTAAATAACAGTATTGCAAAATGTGAAAATTTCAGGCCGAAATAAATATGTTCATAAAAGTTATTAAGAAAACAGTTTATGGTAGTGGCAGTGGCTTAAGTCTATGAGCACCACTGTAGATAATAAAGTCATTCGCGATATGATAAATATGTTTTCTACCTTATAAGGTATTCTTGACCAGCAAAGCCAGGGAAAAGGATTTAGAGAGGCCTTTCTGGGAGTTATTCGGAATAATGCTGATATTCCGAGAACGACGCGTCGTATGCCATGGCCCCCTTATTTGAAAGTCACCTTTGTTCTGTCACTCAGAGCATCAGCCAATACATATATCGGAACATACAAGCATAGTCATACGGCATACATGTATTTATCAATTGCAGATACATTTGATCGATTAAAACAAAAAACTTCAACAAAAAACTTGCTTTATGCGCGCTAAAAGTGAAATTAAGATGCAACCTTCTCTTTCTACGCCTCACCCTGAGCGCAATAATTTTAGTTACATATATAATTTACTCAACTTTAGTAATGGCAATTAATTTCATTTGTCGTTTCTCCTTCATTGTTGCATTATTATAACATTGTTGTTCTTGGCCACAACGCTCATGTATGTAACGATAGTATATGTAAACTATTAGCAATTATTCAATTAAACATGACATGACTCGGACTGGAACTGGATAGCACTGGCATTGTTTCAGTTTTAACTTAATTTCCATTTATTAACACATAGAGCCATAAAGCATCAACGAATACGCATCAAGATCGAGCCCGATCTTGAAAAATGGAGGAATGGTCGTGGCGGATATTCGGAGCTCATGTTTTTGATCTTGATTACCTGGTCATTTAATGATGAGTTTCCAAAGCAGCCGCTTCATACAACCGTTCATCAAGGCCGTGGATGAGTTGGCAATTGTAAATATTTACATGGTTTGGGGCCCGTTTCTCCCCATCAAGGGCAAAGTGTGGCAGAAGAGTTGTTTCGAGCGCTGTTGGGGTATTGCAAGGCAAGCACTTGGTCACATATTCTTTGGATTTAAGAATGTTATGACCCTGGTCTTGAATGTTTGTGGGAAAAAATAAATTCAAAGAACAAAAACACAACACGTATTCATAAGAAACTAAATTTAAATTATATCAAAGGCGCTATAGGCGCTAAAAGAAGTATAAATATTTCTAAAAGTCATTTAACTACTTAATTATTATCAAACTTATGTAGATACAGAATGAAATTTTAAAAGAGGAATTATTATCTTAAAAACTTGAGTGAAATCAACTTTAATTGCCCTACAATCTTTTGTGCTTTAATGGAAAAGTTTTCGATTTTTCTATACCCTAAAAAGTATGTATGTATAAATAAAATAAACAATTTTATCAAATTATCTTATCCTCTTTAGATTTTCTTACCAAACACAAAAAAAAACTCAATAATAAACATAATTAAAGAACGAAAATAAAACAAATTTGAATAAATTGTTTGATCAAGTCATTTGAGAGTGGTTTGAGTGCACAACTCAATTAATTTCCAAACATTATTCAAGTTCAAGTTTATTAACCTTTAGTTCAAAAGTGCAAACAATAAAAAATTAATAGATTTTTCATGCTGAAGGCCAAAAGATTAATATTTTTCTCTTAGCGGATTCATCAAAGCAATCAATAAACTGGCGCAATTGTTAGAATTTAATGGGCCAAGAAAAATATTAATGGCAGATCAGATTTTAACTAAGAAGGTCACCCTGGGAAAATGTGAAGATCTTAAAATATTTTTGACCATCATAAAGATATACACTATAAATGTTCATATCTTTTAAAAATGGCAATACATAGTCAACTTGATTATAAAATTCAAATGGGCAATCACCAAAACAAATTCGAATTCTACTACAATGCTATAATTTACTAGAGTTACCGACGCCTCGTGAGAGCATTCGAGCGTGCACCTTGAAGGTTAGCCGCGGGGCTGGGTTGCGATTATTAAAGAGCATTAATTGGAACATCGTTGGAGCGCGCCGGACAGCGGGAAGTTGAAGTTTCGGAAGGTTACTACTGCGCCTATTGCCGGGGGTTGAGTTTGGCTGCGTTTCTGCTCTACCAGCTGTGAGTTTTCCTAGAGAATCTGTGAAGAGACGGCTGTCTAATCTGCATCGCGATTGTTACATACTTACTTACGTATTTATGTATGGTGTAAAGTTCATGGCCATTCATTATTTAAACACCTGCGTTTCCATGCACCCGCGGAGGCAGTTAATTTTAATTAGTTAGACCTCGCGTGCAACAAATTAATGAAGGAAATAAGTGAAGAGCTTATAGACTGGCAATATTCAATATGCTTATATACCGAAAGAGCCTAAGCATAAATTTGAATTTAAATTAAGCGGTTTTAAGTCAATAATTTCGATAACTGGTACCAGTATTTTTGTCAGTCTGGCAAAGCCAATGTCATAAGCGATTCATGAGCAATAAGTGGTATCGATAGTTTGCAGATATTTATATCGATATAAGTGTGACCAGTTGCAGTGTGGGGGAAAATAGTATATGACCGCAGAAGTGGTCACACTGACCAGCTGTTATTTTTTTGCAATTTGTAAAATGTTATAAAAAAATAGCTTAAAATAGCGTAACGATGGAAATTCCAGACACATTTTATAGTAAAGATGAATATGTGGAGACTGTAAGAAATAACGAAACTATTCGTATCTGATTTGAGAGCACCGAATACGTGGATGACCTCATCATACCCAAAACTGTATATGCTTTCTTTCAGGCCTCTGGGAACAAAGTGAGTCGTCACACGGTTTTATGTGGTTCCCAAAATATAGTCCTCAATGGCAAGGTAATCGTCCAGAGCGGTGCCATAATTCGCGGGGATCTGGCTAACGTGCGGGCCGGAAGGTACTGCGTAATAGGCAAGGACTCTGTGATCCGGCCGCCGTACAAACAATTCAGCAAGGGCATAGCCTTCTTTCCAATGCACATCGGCGATCATGTTTTCATCGGCGAGGGTGCTGTCGTCTCAGCAGCCTCCATCGGATCCTGTGTTTACATAGGCAAGAACGCCATTATTGTAAGTTTTTCATTTCACAGTTGAAATTTCCGGAATATCCAGCAAAATGACGGGACTTTCACTTCCACTTTTAGGGCCGTCGGTGCATTCTGAAGGACTGCTGTGTGATTGAAGACGGCGCTGTGCTTCCCCCAGAAACGACTGTAGCCAGTTATATGCGGTACACGATCAAGGGAACCATCGAGGGCGCCCAGGGAAATCCGTACTTTGTGCCCGCAGCCATGCAGGATGAGATGGTCAACTACACAAAGTCTTTCTACGAGCACTTTGTGCGCACTCCAGCGCCAGCCAGCTGAAAATAATAATTAATAAATTATACATTATTTATAAAATAGACATATGTATGTATGTATTTATTAGTATTCTATAATTATGCACATTGTAGGCTGTTCAACGACAGTTAATCTATCAATCCCGTGTCACAGTCGAACGCCTCTTCGCCGCACTCGAAGATTGGGAAGCTCATGCCCGTGCGACGTGCGATTACCGAGGCTAGCTCGTCCGAGTTGTTCTCCTTGCGGGCCTGCACATTCTGGTCCAGCAGCAGTACGGTGGCGGTGTTCCGGCAGTTTGAAACGGTGGCAGTTATGTGCAGCGGGGTCTGTTTGCCGTCCGACTCGGCATTCACATCGGCGCCAAATTGAAGCAGCAAACGGGCACAGTCCACGTTGTTCCACTTGCAGGCGGAATGTAGGGGTGTCCAGCCCAGATCCGTGCGAGCATTGGGATTGGCTCGGTACTGCAGTAGGAGCTTAGCCATATCCACGAAATTGTTGTAGGCGGCACGGTGCAGCGGCGTGTAACCATCGTTGTCCCGGGCATTCACGGTGTCCGCGTCCAGACGAAGAATCTCCCGCACCTCGCTAATGCGATTCTCGTTGACGGCCCACAGGATCATTCGTTCGATGCTGGCTGGAAGGAAGAGGGGTTGCAAAGCAGCACGCTTTAATAGAAAACACGCACTACAGCCAAATCAGGGACTCACACTGCGGATTCTTGTCCTCCTCGATCAATTCGTCGGCATCGTCGTCCCAGCCACTGACGAACATTCCGCGAGGCACTTTGGCGTGCCGCAGCTTCTCCACCTGTGATTTCTCGTCATCAGAGTCGTAGTCGCCCATTGTAAATTATTTTTGAAAATATCAAAATAAAAACTATGTTTTCTGTTTACCAGTGCTACCGTTGGTGAAGAGAAAAATACCTTGTGTTGCCTAATGGCACAAATAGGAACAAAAACGGAGTAGTTTGACGGTCACACTGAAAAGTAACAAGCAACGACAAACGATATAAATAAAAACAAATACCTCTTCCAGCTCTGTATTTGTTTACCTCTACGCCTTACGCCGCCATGTCCAATCCACAGGAGGAACTGCTGCCGCCCAGCGCCGAGGACGACGAGCTGACGCTGCCCCGCGCCAGCATCAACAAAATAATCAAAGAGCTGGTGCCCACGGTACGGGTGGCCAACGAGAGTCGCGAGTTGATCCTGAACTGTTGCTCCGAGTTCATCCACCTTATAAGCTCTGAAGCCAATGAGGTGTGCAACATGCGCAACAAGAAGACTATAAACGCTGAGCACGTTCTGGAAGCGCTAGAGCGACTTGGCTTCCATGACTACAAGCAGGAAGCGGAAGCAGTTCTCCACGACTGCAAAGAGGTGGCAGCCAAGCGGCGGCGCCAGAGCACGCGCTTGGAGAACCTGGGCATTCCGGAAGAGGAGCTGCTGCGCCAGCAACAAGAGCTGTTCGCAAAGGCACGTGAGGAGCAGGCACGCGAGGAACAACAGCAGTGGGTGAGCATGCAGGCGGCTGCCATGGTGCAGCGGCAGCCTCAGGCCGATGGCTCCATCGCCAGTAAGCCCAGTGAGGATGACGAGGACGAGGACGACGACGACTACTAGTACAAATTAAGTTTTCAATGCGCCTAATGTGTAATTGTTATTATAAAATATATTGCCATAAGTTTTATCAACTAATCACGGCCACTTTCAACGGCACATGGTACTCCCACCGCACTCTCCGGCAACTTCGAAACCTCCGCCTTCTTGTCATCTATTTGTAAGTGCACCAATCTGTGCAGAGGCTGAGTGGAATTGAAGGTCCCTGGTACGTATTTGCCCATTATTTCGGTGTGCTCTTTCCAGAACTGTGAAGAAATAAGGTCTTCGTGCAGCGGCACAATGGCCAGTCTTGCCTTTTCACCCACAATGACCCGCTTCCTCAGCAGAATCGTTCCCTTTCTGTACATGGCCGGCAGATTATTGTAGTTAATGCCAAACTCCTGGAAGAGCAACTCGTTTTTGTCCGCAGAGAAAGTGCCTCGCAATTTAGCCTCTGCCTCTTGGTTCGTCAGACCCTTCTCCAGTACCAGCTTCCAAAAGACTGTATTGTACAGATTGTTGACATGCACATCCGCCTGCCGCCAACTTAGGTAGTCCCTTAGATTGTCGTCGGACGGATAGAGGATTACCCGCCCGTCGAAGCAGGGGGCGTAGACGAGAGGCTGGTTCATCCACCTGGACCACTGCATTACGTAGCTCGTGGAGAACAGACTGGTGACGTAGGTTAGCAGCTTGGCAGAACGGCGTTTGAAGGCAGCTGTCTCCTTTCGGAATACGAACGAGTATTCATCGCTTTGCCCGTAGGCGAGAACAATATCTCGGAACTCCAACATCACAGTCGTCGCGGCTGCGTTCATCAGATTCAATGCTGCAATGGAGGGATGTAAATCAATTGGTCGCAGTGTGGAACTCTTCCCTCTTACCATTCTCGTCGTTGGGCTTCTCAAAGTTATGTGTTTTGGAGAACTTGTGAAACTTCTTGCCATCGATGCGAACTACTATCCACACATTCGGCAGTATACTATCGTCCTGTTCGAAGGTCTTTACGTACTCAAATCTGCTGCAGGCCATGCTCCTTCTGGATGGCTGTCGGACAGCAGCCCTAAGATTCAATAATTCGCCAAACTTGTTTAGAAACCAAAACAAACGCATTTAAAGCTTGATTTTTGAGACCGCATGAGCTGTGTTGCCGATTTAGCTATATTTCCACTAGAAAAAAAATAGCCGCTAGTGGGAAATTAAGGTATTTTCCAAACAAAATGGGGATAATTTTATTAAGAAATATTGAAGATATTGCCAAGTCTCAAAAACTATTTAGCTATTTTTAACTGTTTTCATGGGCTAGTTTAAGCTTTTTATGAACCTAATTGCTGATTGCCTGTTAAAAGTTTACAGCCCTGTTCACTATCGGTAGTAATTTAAGCTCCGTACTCAGACACGCGAAAAGTGTTCCTAAGCATTGAGCCAAAACGAGAGGTCAATACTCACCCTCTTGCTCTATCGTACTGCTTAGAAACACTTTTCGTGTGTCTGAGTACGGAGCTTCACATTCATATAAGTTTTAGGGCCCATTTTTTGCCTATCGATATGTGATTTTGCCCAACTACCATCACTTGCCAGCTGTTTTTTTGAACAAATGAAATTGATAGCCCGCTTACTGAAAAAATAAATAAAAAAATGCATGACTTTTTGTATGTTGTTAAACTAATTAGCATTTAATATGTACACATTTCGTTTAGTGATCTGTTGAATGAACTAGCTATTACACTTCAGGACGATCATAGATGGCATTTACTCTGTAGATTCAGCCTAGACTCTCAGTTTTTGAGCTATCGAGCTGAAATTTTCAGCATAGTCTTATTTCTTTAGCACGCAGTATATATATATGTATATACTATATCTTATAGCTGCCATAGAAATGATAGCGAAATTAATGTAAAAAAAAAATTAACTTCTCTGTTTTTAAACGTATTTCTATAAATTTTGAGATATTGCAGTTCTTTATGGTTCTAGAATTACGGTTTTCATTGTTTTAAGATCGGACAACTATATAATATAGCTGCCATAGAAGCGATCGGTCGATTTATATGAAAATGTAAAATTCTACAAGTAAAATGTAAAATTTACAAAATTCGATATTTTTTCAACATTACTAAAATGGTTCGATTTTCAATGATCCAATTGCAGACTACCAACTTCGGTTTACCGAAGTTATCTTTCTTCTTTCTCGTTTTTAATCTAAGTTAACATTGTTTTGAATTTTGAATTTAATTTAATTTTTCACCAAATCAAAACCAAAACAAAAAACAGCTGTTTCCCTTCAAGAGGGTGCTAAAAAGTACTTTTCCTAGTAGAAACATCTTTTCTGCTTTTCGTGATTCTCGTGCGATAGTTGAAAAAAGCAACGTGGTGGAAAACCACCCTTAGCATTATTATATAGTATCAGTTTAAAAATTTTTTTGTTCTAATTCTCGAAGGTTTTAAAAAAAAGATTTATTGCTTTTAAGTATTTTGTCATTCTGTTTTAAATTAAAAAAAAAAATACCATGTGAAAAGTCCCCTCACTAGCTGTCCCGATAACAGCGATAGACTGATAGCACGTCAATAGGCCATCACAAGGAATAGATATTTAATGAATTATGAGCCTCAATTACGAACAAAATGCTGCAGACGAGCAATTCGCCAGGACGCACAAGGAAGTCAGCCTGTCAGACGACGAGAGTGAGAGCAATGCAGAGACCTCATTATCCCTCGCCCATGAGACGCCCCCAGACAATCAAGGGTACGAGGAGCCGGGTGCCGAAAAAGCTGGCGGCATCGATGACGGTGGCGTCGCGGGCAGAAACGAAACAGAAGAGGAGGAAGGAGCAGTGGGAGGAGCTGCCAACACACATGTGGTGGCCAACCACTACAACGAGCTGAAGGAAGCCGGGCGCAAGGACCGGCAGAAGTCGAAGATATTCTTCATGCGCAACTTCAACAACTGGATCAAGAGCCAGCTGATAAACGAGTACATGTCGCAGCTCAAGCAGCAGATGCGCGTGGGTGATGCTCTGCGAGTGCTGGACATGTGCTGCGGGAAGGGCGGAGATCTGCTCAAGTGGGAGAAGGCCGCCATATCGCACCTCATTTGCACAGACATCGCCGAGGTGTCCGTGGAGCAGTGCCAGCGGCGTTACCAGGATATATTGCAGCGCGCTGAGAAGTCAAAGTTCGCCAACAAGTTCACAGCCGAGTTCTTTGCCTGCGACTCGACGCTGGTGCGACTACGCGAACGCTACAAAGATCCCTCGCTGCAGTTAAACCTCGTTTCCTGTCAGTTCGCCTTCCACTACTGCTTCGAGTCGCTGGCCCAGGCGGATTGTATGATGCGCAATGCGGCCGAGTGCCTAAAGCCGGGCGGTTTCTTTATAGCCACCATTCCGGATGCATATGAGATCATTCGTCGGCTGAGGGCAGCCGGTCCGGATGCACGAGGTTTTGGCAACGATGTGTACAACATTGAGTTCGACTGCGGAACAGACCCATTGCCCATTTTTGGAGCGAAGTATCAGTTTCACTTGGAGGGGGTCGTCGATTGTCCCGAGTTTCTAGTGCATTTCCCCACGCTGGTCAAGTTGGGCAGAAAGTACGGCTTGCAGCTGTTGCGGCGCTCCACTTTTGCGGATTATTATAAGGAGACTCTGCCCCAAGGTCGGCAGTTACTGCAAAGGATGTCTGGCTTAGAGACAGTCCAGGCCCAGCGTTGTGCCGAAGACGAACAGTTTGCCCATGTGCGCAGCTTCCAAGGATCCCAGCGCGGCCGGCCGTTGGGAACTCTTTCCAAATCGGAATGGGAAGCAACAAGTGAGTCGTTATCAAATACATTCACTAAATGTTCCATTCCTAAAGGGTTTTCTTTCAGCTCTTTATCTGGTTTGTGCCTTCAAGAAATGCAAAAACACTTGGGATACCAATGGTAAACCGTTGTTTGAGTTCGACGACTGAATAGCGATCTATGTCAATTTGTAGGTTCTCTTGTATACATTTGCCCAACTATTTTAGAGATATAAACTCGAAAGGATGAACAGATGATTGTACTTGTAAGTCAAATAGTTTGCATGTTATCAAATTAACAGTTATAGGGATTTTAGTATTGCTTTTGCAATTTTTTTTATGTGTTCAAATTTAGATTTCAATATTTCAATAATAGAAGGAAAGGTCTTGCTTTAGTCAAGTGTGCTCGAAATTGAAAAACAAATCTGTATTTTAGTGGCAAGCCAAAAAGTCGCATTTCTCTGAAACCCAATCAACATTAAAATTAAACAATTTTATAAATCCGTTAAAATAAAAAAAAAATATGTAAATGTTTCTTTTGGATCGCCCCATTAAAAACCAAAGCTTGATGGAGTTAATCAACTTTTTTGTCTAATAAATCCCAGTTGTTTTTAAAAGTCTTTGTATTGACAACCTTTCCTAAGGCGAAACCTTCTGATCATAACATCGTAAGCTGTTCATTGTCTCCTTTACTGCGTTGGAAACTTCTGTCTAAAAATATAACCGTTACAGTGCGTTACACGCTAAAATGAACTGCCTTGAAAAATATTAAAGTAGATAGCATTTTTAAAATTGTTTTAATGGGTATCACTGCGCTTTGTAATTTGAAGCACTGTAACATAAATTCCAAACATTTTGGATGGGTAGGGGGTTGCGGTTAATCGCATAATTTGGGGAAACCCAAACATCGTCGAAAAACTGGGAAGTACACACGCTCAAGCCGCTTTCAGGTTGCTTTTATAGGAAGCTTTGATAAGAAAGCTTTCGGCTTTCCGTGAGAGAGCCGAGTTCGAAACTGGAAGGGATATATCGAAAAAAGCTGTACAAATATCGGGGGCTGAATCTCGGCGCTGAAGAGAGCGCACAGCTGTTGCTTTCACAGCGACGGCGCCTTTGAAGGACATCGGGCAAAGGTTAGTCCTGACGTTTACGTTGCCGGGTCGTGCTTGGCAGCGACCTAACCTGTTTCCCAGCGTTCAGTTCGGTTCTGGCCTGCTCCAAAGCGAGCGACCCGACCCAATACAGTCCCAAGCGAACGCGTGTCGTGCCAGGCGTTCGATGCATCAATGAATTATTGTAGCTCAAGTGTAAATAAATATTTGATAATGGAACCAACGTAGGGGTGGCTTGGTTCAGGTGGTTGGTGCCTGGTCGTCGGATGTCGGATGTCGGTTGTCAGGAGGGCTGGCATAAATTACGCCATTGATTGCTTTCGAGCCGAATGCAAACTTTATATTGCGGCAATCAGTTGGTTCTCCCTTTCATTATCGGTTCTCCACCCCCATCCCTTCCAAATCCAATTCCCTCGCTCTTTGGCAGCCTTTTCCTTGAGACTCTCTGGCCACTTTCCCCAAGTTCTTGTCAGATAATCTCATTATTTAAAGTTTTGCTCATAAAATCAACTTTGGGTGTAAAGTTTAAATTTGTTTTGCACATACTGACGCACTCAAAATTGTTTACAATAAGAGCCAGGCACGTGTACGTATGTATGTACGTGTGAGGGTGGGTGGGTAGGATTCTGGGCTGTAGGATGGATAGGTAGACGTTTGGGTGGGTCCGCTTTGTTTAAAGTAGAGCGTGCGTATTTATAAGGCAAACAACAGAGCCAGGGCTACGGCTACACGAGCTGTTTACGTTTACACACACGGTTTGTCCTGTACAAACCCCTGCCTGCCGCCATTCACTCTACGCTCTCTCTTTCAACTACCAGGCCACCGCTTTTGGCCAGGTCCTCTCCGCATGTCCTTCGCCACGACTCGCTTTGCACTGATTGGCCCTAATGAATCTTTTGCTACCTTTTCTGTGCGGCCGCCTGCGCATTGTACCATGCGGTCTATGTAAATTAGTTCACTTTTAACCCAAATATTGGGGAATGGTCATTTCACACCCCCGCCGAGCAGCAAATTAAAATTTTAAGCATTCATGACACTATTAAATTGTAGTGACATACAGAAGTTGAGAATAATTCAGGGAATATGATTCTTCATTTAATTTATTTAAATTAAGTGCATTAATAATTTCTTTCTTGAACTCCTAATCTTTGATTTAGGACACTGGCTTTAAAACTCAATACATCAGACAGACAGTTAACTTACAATTAATCCTATAATATGGCTGCGTAGTACAATTGTTCCATATGTAGGACACTAAAGAGTTTCAGGTTTCTAAATGAGAATTAAATAACTCTGTTTTCTTTATAATCGTCTTTAAATGTACAGATTGAGTCTCGCAGACCGCCCAGTTCTGAGCATTTATATGTAAGGTGCGTATCAAAACTATACGACTCCAAGAAAACTTTTTTTTAACCCTCGCCGAATTCCTGCAACGTACGGAGAGCAAAAATTCAAAATACTATTGGAAAGAACAAAGCAAAACGTGTAAAAATAAGTCACCTTATCGGCACAGATCTTCTTCTGGAAGCTTTAAGGTTGTTTTTTGGAAATATACTCGCTTTTCAGCTTAGTTGCGTCCGTATCAAACCTATACGACTGTTAAGTTTTTTTATATTTTTATAAGGAACAATGTAATAACGATTATTTCTTAAATTTAATTACGCATTGTCCTTGGTATCCTTTTAATGAAAATCGTTCTTAAAAAAAAAAAATGAAAAGATGAGAAAATGGAGAACAAATTAGAAAAAACGGCTGAAGTTCTCATCCAACCACATATAACACTATGGTTAACGAACCCCGATCCACCTCCTACATGGGTATTTCTTTGACTGACCCTATGGTATACGAACGTCGTACCACCTAGTACAAGGTGTGTTCAAAAAGTATCGCGAATTTTGAATTTTTGCGGATTACGTATATTCGAATTTCGATTTTTTTGTGGCGTTATGTTGGTACTCATGTCTCACACTTATGCCGACAAGCTCGGCCATTTTGAATGTTCACTTAATTGTTGACAGCTGCTTTGCTTGCACCTGTTTTGGATCGTCTTTGATTTTTACCTATTCAAAAAAATTGATCAAAGAACCTGTATCGAATTTTGTGTAAAAAACGAAATTAAGTACGCGTATGCATTCCGAATGTTGACTGTGGCATACAGAGAAGCTATGTTGGACCGAAGCAACGTTTATCGGTGGTACAAAATGTTCTCAGGAGGCCGAGAAGATGTGAACGACGAAGAGCGTGCCGGACGCCCGAGCACTTGAATAGACGAACAAATTAATGAAGTGGAGATAATGGTATTGGCCAATCGTCGAATCACCGTTAGAAAAGTAGCTGAGGACCGAAACATATCGATTGGCTCGTGCCATTCGATTTTTATCAATGATTTGGGCATGAGACGGGTCGCCGCGAAATTCGTTCCAAAATTGCTCAACCAAAAACAGCATCGCATGAACATTGCTAATGAGATGCTGGACTCTGTCCGCGACGACCCAAATTTGGTCCAGAGGGTCATAACCGGTGACGAATCGTGGGTTTATGGTTATGACGTGGAAACCAAAGCTCAATCATCTCAATGGAAGCTGCCGCACGAACCAAGACCGAAAAAAGCGCGCCAAGTTCGGTCGAATGTGAAAGTTGTGCTGACAGTTTTCTTCGATTGCAGGGGCGTGGTGCATCATGAGTTCTTGGCACAGGGTAGAACGGTCAATAAGGAATATTACCTGCAAGTTATGCGCAATTTGAGCGAAGCAATCCGCCAGAATAACAAAAATTGGCTTTTGCACCACGATAACGCCCCTGCTCACACATCGTTGCTTGTGCGCGACTTTTTGGCCAAAAACAACACACTAATGATGCCGCAGCTACCGTATTCCCCAGATCTGACCCCCTGTGCCTTTTTCTTGTTCCCTAAACTGAAGAGGCCTATGAAAGGACGACGTTACGCTACGCTTGACGAGTTAAAGTTGGCATCGAAGGAGGAGCTGAACAAGATAAAAAAAAAAGATTTTTAGAAGTGCTTCGAAGATTGGAAAAACGGTTGGCAAAGGTGTATAATATCCCATGAGGATTACTTTGAAGGGGACAAAATAGATATTCATGTATAAATAAATACATTTTTGAAAAAACAATGTGAAATCAAATGGATATTATAACCTAGTGCCAACATAGACTTCTCCGACTACATCAATAACTGTTATTGTTAATTAGGATAATTTAAAAATGGCTACTAGCTATTTGTTTGTTTTGTATGATCAGATCAAGTTTTTGTTAACATTTACGCCTAACGTCTACACCAATTTAAAAAAAGAAACGCGTTTTTCAAGATGTTTCCAAGAATTTCTACAGAAAGTAAATAGGTGATCGGAGGAACAAAATTGTCCAGTTATTTTTTGCCTCTCCTCTTGAAGTTTCTCTATAAGCATTGGAACACGACTTATACGGCATTTTTGAATTTTTGCTCAAAAATTTCCCAAACGTGCTCTTCCTCAAGTCCTGGTTTTGTGGTGGTGACTAAAATTGGCGGGAAGCATGAAAAAGTCGGAAATCCTGTACTTTTTTCGCCGTTTTAATAACTTCAAAAGTTACTGATGAATAAATACAACATTTTGGTTTTTGTATAAAAATTAAATTTAAAAGAAATCATTATACTTACTGAACAAAACTATATATACATTTTTACTGTTTCAGAATTTGGTAGCTTGGGAATAATTGGGTCAAATTACAAACAGCAATTTGTGTTCAAGTAATAGTTTGAAGTGATAGTCTCAAGTAGTAATGGTTTCGGAGATAAAATTTTGGCACTCACAAGGTATTGGGAGAGAATTTTCTTCTTTCTTAATTTTTAAGAAAAAGTTTCCCAAAGGATTCTGTCTTTTTTTTATAATTGAAATTACTCAACAAGGCGCTTCCATATTGAAATAATATTTGGCGAACGAAGAAATATAAAAAATTAATAAAAAGATCCTTGCCCCGCAAGGGTTAAGGGAAACACACAATGCCCGATCAGGTTGAGTTGAATAATGTGCATACGTGTCTACAATGTGTCCGTGTGGAAAGACCTGTGTCACTGTGTTCGTGCAGGTGTAGGTGCTGGGCACTGACAAAACGCTGGTAGGAGATGTCCGGCCTTGCAGTACGTATACGCAGTGTGTACCAACAGAAAACATGCCGCAATGTTTGTTTTGTAAGCCTGTCGAGGCAAGCGAGCGAATAAGTGCCTGTCTCTCTTTTTCTCTCTCTACCACTTCCTTTCTCCGTAGATCATAAAATGCACGTATTTGTATGTACATGTATGTGTGCCCCTGAATATGTGTGTGTGTGTGTGTGTGTGCGCTGTGTGTTTATTCAACCGCATGAAACAATGTGAAAAACGCATGCCAGGCATACGACGACGGTCCTGTTGCCGAGTCCGTGTCTGTGGGGGCCTTCTGCTATGCTAAACTTTTTCAGAAGGATTGTCCCTGGAGCGGGTTGGGTTAACGCAACAATTTAACACAAAGCTGAAAAGAAGGTAAAAGAAATGAGAAGTAAAGAGAAAAATTTGTTCATACATATTTGTGCATACAAATGTATGTCCATATGTATGTATGTGCCCGGGCCATTGAAAAGATGTGAAGTTGATGAGCTGCAACTCGTCCCTTGGTAGATTTTGTGGAGCTTGTGGAGCACACGCCTTTTATTCTTTTTCAGTTGGCTTTCAAAACCAGCTGTTATTTTACCAAGCCGGAAATTATAAGGGGGTCTGGGTCCCTGTCAAAGATAGCTCTTACATAGACACGGGGGAAAAGAAAATTTTCTTTGGCTAAAAATTGTCTGTCATCAGTATACTTTTGCCGCCTTCAACATTCTACGTGGTTGATACGAGGCCCAGTTTAATCTGGTAAAACGGAAGGAATTCAAACAGTTTTTTCATGAAGCCACATTCAACTGAATTACCCAAAGTTTTGTGGGTAAAATAGCACATAAACATGAAAAAAGAAATTGTTGACAAATGTTGCTAGAAACATGTGAACAACACCCAAAAAAGACAAAAGTGACTATGAACATGTTAAGCAACACTCAAAAAAGACAAATGTTGCTACGGATATGCTGAGCAACACGCATTGGTGCTGCCAAGACAGAAGAAGAAGAAGCATACACTGAAACTATATTGTTTAAAACTTCCTTACTTATCATACGATTTAACTCAATTTAGAGGACGTGTATAATTTCTTCTTTAACCAAAACTCACAAGCTAAGATAGCTAATAGCTATGCGTGTCCAAATTAGAAATCAAATTTGATCTGCATGCAACAGATAAGAATGTTGTCTCCAAAATTGGTAGCTCCAGCTTATATAGTCTCTGAGATCTGTTGTTTCATACGGACGGACAGGCGGATAGTTCTAAATCGACTTGGCTGGTGATGCTAATCAAGATTATATATACTCTTACTTTGTGGGGTCAAAGATGGCTCCTTCTGCCTGTTGCATACATTATCGGTTACCACTAATTTATAAAACCCGTGTATCCTTGAAGGGAAGCGGTATAGTAGACTTTAGTATCTAGTGATACTTTTTATACCCGGTACCCATAGGGTACAAGGGTATTATAAGTTAGTGCCAATCGAGAATGTATGTAACAGGCAGAAGGCATCTCCGACCCCACAAAGTACATATATATATTCTTGAACAGCATCACCAGCCGAGTCGATTTACCCATGTCCGTCTGTCCGTCCGTCTGTCCGTGTGAAACAACAGATCTCAGGGACTATAAGAGCAACATTGGAATTTGTTGCACGCAGATCTAGTTTGTTTTAAAATTTGGTCACGCCCACATCCGTTCCCGAAAATCATAAAAAACGTTATATAAGCTATATTTCCGTCTTAAATAGATATAATAAATAAGTAGGCATTTGCGGGCGTGTTGTTAAATCGCACTGCTTAGGAATACTTTTCGGGTGTCTGAGCACATAACTTTTGAGAGAGAGTGTCAGTGCGTGTTGCTCAACATGTCCCTAGCAACATTTGTCTTTTTTGGATGTTGCTCAATATGCTTCTAGAAACTTTTGTCTTCATTTTTCAACATATTCTTTTTTCCATTTTCATGTGCTATTTAATTTCACACACAATGCTTTGGGTACCGGGTGTCTCACAGTCGGTCACACTCGACTGCAGCTTTCCTACTTGTTATTTACGTTTTAGTATAGAGCTAAGGTACACAAAAATGTATGTTTAAAAATATTTCTAAATCAATTTTAACATGTGACATTGCTTGCACTTTTGTCACAAACTTCACAAACAAATAGCATAACCTTTTTACACACAACCGTAATTTAATATTTTCAGCTTGGTAACGTTTTTAGCTTAGACTTTTTTTTTTGGCAATTTTCCAGACAAGTGCATTTCAATACTCGAGCTTGAGTAATTGATTTCCCCAGTTGATGAAAAGGGAATTCCTGGTGGTGTCAGTTGCATTGGCTTTAACATTTAGCGTATGCAAATAATTTGTTTTCGACCACAGAATCGTTTAGCTTGCTGAAAGCTAAGAGTTGAGGCTGCCAAACTAAATTGCATCACTGTCAATGAGTTAGTCAGTGAGGTTGCCATTTAGTTTCCAACTAATTGTGTGCGCCGGAAATTAGCCCGACGCTATCGATTCGAAAATATTCAATAATCCTGGAGCCTTGATAAGCTCATCAAACATGCACATGCCGCCACCCTTGCGACGAGTACCGGGGACCGAAGGTTGTTTTCGGCACTAAGTGGGAGTGGGGTGGGGCTTTTAAGGGTTTGAGGGGATATGCATGGGTAACGAAGTACAAGTTGCTATGGCTCAAGCTCAAGGCGTGGCAGTTAGGCCTTAGATGTTGTGTGGCACACGACAACAAAACAAAGGTCAACTTGGCAAGCGAGTTAAATGACAAGGACCTCACCTTGCCTTGGCCTGCGCTCGTGCCCGTGCCCGTGTCCGTGCGTGTTTGCATGTTTGACTCGATGTGGCGACCCCAAAAATGAAGCTCAACTTTCGCTTTGAATGTGGCATGCAACCATTATGGCCTTTCGCTTTCAAAACAAAACGCAAACTCTGTCGGAACGTAGTCCGTAGTGTTGTTGTTGGGGTGTTGCCCTTGGCCAATTGCGAGTGAATTTTGATGTTTTGACTGGCCGTTCCTGAGGCCATTTGACAACTCTATAAAACCGGTGTCCTTAAACTCTCATTCCACTCCCACTCCCACTCCCATTCTCACGTCCGCCTCCACTTCCTCTCTCTCTCATTCATTGCCTTTCATTGCCCCCTCTCTCCGTTAAATAACAGTAATTTCTCGGAGAGTTTGGCGACTTTCGACTTGGCCACCAAAACTAAAAGCGAAAACTTCAAAAACCGACTTGGCAACTGGAACTGTGGAAAAGCTTTTGGGGGCCCAAAAGCTCGGGTACAGAGAGCTTTCGTCCTGGCGCTGCGAAAATGTAAATGTCAGTCATGGAGTTCCAGTCGTCGGATACATGTGGAACACAACGAACACAGAAGGATCCAATCGCATCTCATCCCCGAAATACAATGCGAAAAAGTTTATACAAAAAATAGACACACAAAAAACTCCACTTTGCGCATAAAATAATACCTCAAAAGCAGAGAAGAAGAAGTGAATAAATAAACCGAAAAGCAAGTGTTTATTGGAATTAAAGTGCGGGAATTGAATAGAGGTGAAGTGTGGGTTAAGGCCTGAAATCAAGTCAAAAATAAAACCCAATACATTAATAATTCATGGCCGTCAAAGCGAGAAGCCTACTCTACTCAGCTTGATAAGAATATCAGCTTGAAAATACCAACCCCAAGCGATATGATATAATAAAATAGTTACAATTTAATAAATACATAAAGTTGCGAATAATTTGTTAAGCAAACCGCAAGCAAGAGCCAAACTCAAACAGAGAGTTGATAATAATTTAAGCTTGGCCAAAAAGCTCACGCCCCTCCTGTCTTTGCTTCGCGTTCGTTTCTTATCCGTTTTTTTTTTTTTAATTTTTACGCTTTATTGTGGGAGTGCAACAACATCAACCGCACAACAACAGCAGCAGAAGTAGCTGCAGCGCCAGCAGTGAAATTGCAATAACCATCATTTGGGGATTACGGAATATTATCGGGATCCGCTTTCATTAAAATGGATTTAAGCCAATGGCGATGCGCTGAGCTGCATTTGTGCATGGGATTATCGATTGTAATGCGCAGTCATCAAATTATGTTTGAACAACGCCGCCGCAACAGCGATAATAGCAACAGCAGCTGGAGCAACAACAAGCTCTGAATTGGCCCCCTGAACCCCTTTCGAAGTCCCAGTCCCCCTGCGTCTCCACACTCCAATAGAACTTAGCGTCTTATGAAACAATTGAAGCACCGGCCAAAGGAGCAAAGGAGCAGACAAAGACAAAGGCAACGGCAACGGCAAAAGAGAAGACCGACCCAGAGACCGAGAAAAGGAAGCAGCAGCAAAAGAGACAACGAAGGTGGCAGCAGCAGCAACAACAACAGCCGCCACCACAAAAATCGCATCACTTTTTTAAACGGCAAATACGCAAAGTAAGTGAAGTGTAAAGCGAGCGGGATGGCAATAGGCGGGGCATGAGAGTGATCCAAGAGAGCGGAGAGAAGGGCAGGTGAAGGAGGCAGCCAAGTGAAGCGTTTGTCGCATTTCGTGCAGAATCCTCGCCGTAATTAATGTTGTGAGTGTGTGCCGCCGCCGAGCGCCGTGCGTATTTTTGTGTGTTTGTTGAGTGTGTAAACTAGGTCACTAGGAAGCTAGGAAGCCCCATCCCCCATTCCCTTCACTGGCAGCGGCAACGGCAGCAGCTCTACGTCAAAGGTGTCAACTCGCCAAATCTACAACCACACCTTAGCAGTTAGCCAGCCAGCGCTTGCCTCACCGCATCCCTTACCCAGGGCACCACTTACCTCGCTGCCGTGCTCGCTGCCAGGATTAACGCCTCAGTAAGATTAACTGGCAAACAAATGCGGAGTGGCTGCGGTGTCTTTTGTGGCTATATAGATTTATGTATGCTGCCTCTTGTCTACAGTTTCGCTTTCAGTCAATAGGCCACGGTGTGAATCTACAGGACAAAAGCACTGAAGATGTAGTTATTTTCTAAGCAAAGAACAAATACAAAATACTTAATTATTACAGGACAAAAGCACTGAAGATGTAGTTATTTTCTAAGTAAAGAACAAATAAAAAATATCTAATTAATTCTATGAAGCAAAAAATTATAATTTACCACTAAAGGTCCTATTATAGAAAAAAATTAGCCTAGTACACCTTAAACCAGGGTCGGGCATCAAAAGTTAAGCTCGGAACCCGACAACAACAACGAGTAACAACAAAACGTCATGAGTCAGACAGAATACGCGAGCAAAGCAAAACGGAAGTAGCCCACATCAGTATGTGTGTTTATCCTTTTTGTAATCCTTTGAGCGGGTTGTTTGGTGACAAAGTGCGAAATTGAAAATTTTGAAAATTGGAGCTGTTGTGGAGGAAAACCACAAAATTTTTAATGTTGTTGTGATCTAGATTTAAATGACACCTCAATCATCCAAATCCGATACTCAAAAGATATTCAAAAAACAAGATTTTAACGGCCTTTCCGAAATGAAAACGTTTGTCCTGTTGGTTGTCTATGTGTCTGTTTATCTGACTGTGGATTTTTTTGTTTTAGAATCCTGGAACTTTTTGGAACAACTTTTGTTCTACCACTTTTTGGTTTTCCCGCTAGTTTGGCGGGAAAAATGCTAAAAAACCTCGATTTCCCGCGCCCATTACTTCTAAACGACTAAAGCTACAGAAACGTGCTATATGTCGTTGGAAAGGTATTTTGAAATGCTAATAGCTTTGCCTTGACATAATTTATCTTAATACAATATTTTTTTAAGTTTTTGAAATTTTTTCAAAAATGGCTCTAACGATTTTGATTGTTACTCAAGGACTATGCCCTTGAGGTTGCTCAACTTTTGGTATATAGTATATACTATATACTCATTTAAATTAGTAACAAAGATCCCATATACCTAACCTTTTACATTCACTATACATACATTTATGTAAAAATACATGTAGATACCATTAAACTAAGCTTTATATATTTATACCCGGTACCCATAGGGTACAAGGGTATTATAAGTTAGTGCCAATCGAGAATGTATGTAACAGGCGGAAGGAGGCATCTCCGACCCCACAAAGTATTTATATTCTTGAACAGCATCACCAGCCGAGTCGATTTACCCATTGTCCGTCTGTCCGTCCGTCTGTCCGTGTGAAACAACAGATCTCAGAGACTATAAGAGCTAGAGTTAGCAAATTTGGTGACAACATTGGAATCTGTTGCACACAGATCAAGTTTGTTTTAATATTTGGCCACGCCCACTTCCGCCCCCGCAAATCGTAAAAACATTATAAAAGCTATAGTCGTAATTTTTGGCTAAAAGTAAATTATAAAATAAATAAGGAGGCATTTGCGGACTTTTCTGAAAATTTGAGTAAAATCGGATGATAAACATGGAATTTATTAAACGGTAAAGATTCTGTTTATGCAACTTCTTCTTCTTCTGAGCGGCCACCAATTCAGTAGCGAAAAAAAGTGTTGGGTGCTTTCGGGCGCAGTATTAATTCGTAATGCAGCTGCGTGCAACTTCAGAATTTGTCGTTGCTTAACATGTTCCTAGGATCATTTGACTTTTTTGAATGTTGCTCAACATGTGTTTAGCTACATTTGTCTTCATTTGTCAACATTTTATTTTTTCCATGCCCGTGTGCTATTTAATTTCACCCATAATGCTTTGGGTACCGGGTATCTCACAGTCGGTCACACTCGACTGTATATTTCTCACTTGTTCTAATTTAGAAAACGTTTTACACTTTTTGTTTTTTAATTTGATCTAATTTTTGAGTTTTCCGCTACTTTGGCGGGAAAACAGGAAATGAATCGATATCTCGCTCCTATAACTTCTGAACGACTAAAGTTACAGAAACGTGCTATATGTCGTTGGAAAGGTATTTTGATATGATAATTACTTTGTCTTGACAAAATTGATCTACATATTATAGTTTAAGAATTTAGAATTAAAAATAATTTTTTTTTATGATTTTATAATTTTTTGAAAAATAGCTTTTATGATATTGATAGTCACTTCAGGACATATAGCCCTTGAGATTGCTGCGCACCTTTTGGGGTAGAAAACATATCTCCGAAAATTCGCTTTCTCATCAAAATTAGTAGAAATGATCCCATATAGCTAACTTCTTACATCGTTTTTTTTTTTCATGGTTCCCATTGTTGTTTTAAACAAAAACTTCTGAGATTACTCAAAAACACCTCTTATCAAGGTACCAAATTTTGTGCCGATATCCGGCGTTCAGCTAATATCAGGGGTCATAACTGTGTTATAATTTTTTAATAATAGCAAAGTCATATAGGAACGACCTCTGGACATAGTTTAGAGCTGTACTAATTAACACTTACAATGGAAGACCTACATATGTACATATGACATTTTAAAAACTTCTGATATCAAACAAAAACACCTTTTAATCGACGTGAGATAAAAGTGACGATGGTATCTTCAACTCCAAAAGTTTCTGACATCAAATTTTGTGACGATTAATAGTAACGCTAACAAAAATAAATTACAAATAATTCAACTAGTTTCGTTTACGGCACTAAGCTGTAAAATACCTAGCCTTAAAACTAAAGGCCAGCGTGTCGTATTAGAAACTAGTTGAACAAAAAGTTTGCTAATTTTGATCAGAAGTTGGCAACGCAGTGAAGGAAGCATCTCCGACCCCATAAAGTATATATATTCTTGATCAGCGTCACCAGCCTCTCAGTTTTTGAGCTTTCTGAATGATTTCATTTCATAAAGATCAGACAACTATATCATATAACTGCAATAAAAGCGATCGGTTGATTTATACGAAAATTTTAAATGTAAAATGAATAAATAAATGTTATACAAATTTTAAAACTTCAATATTTTTCCTAGTTTACCAAAATGGATCACCTTTCAATGATCCAATTGCAGACTTGGGCTTATCAAAGTTAGCTTCCTTTCTTGATATTTAATATTTATACCCTTGCAGAGCGTATTATAATTTTGCCATGATATTTGCACATATAGTATATATATTCTTGATCAGCATCACCAGCCGAGTCTATCTAGCCATGTGCGTCTGTCTGTCCGTCTGTCGTTTTCTGCGCGAACTAGTCTCTCAGTTTTTGAGCTATCGGGCTGAAATTTTTAGCGTAGTCATATTTCTTTCGGACGCATTATATATGTCGGAACGGACCACTATATCCAATAGCTGTCATACAAATGATGGCGAAAATAATGTCAAAACAAGAAAGAAAGCTAGTTTCGGTAAACCGAAGTTTGCATACCCTTGCAGTCTGCAATTGAATCATTGAAAATCGATCAATTTTGGTAATGTTGAAAAAATATCGAAATTTGTAAATGTTGCACTGTTTTTCAACGTATTTTTATAAATTTGGAAATATAGCAGGTTTTAACGGATTAAGAATTATGGTTTTAATTTCATTAAGATCGGACAACTATATCTTATAGCTGACCTAGAAGCAATCGGTCGATTTATATGAAATGTAAAAATGTACATGTAAAATGTAAAATTTACAAAATTTATAAAATTGGATATTTTTTCAACATTACCAAAATGAATCGATATTCAATGATCCAATTGCAGACTTCAAGGGTATACAAACTTCGGTTTACCGCAGCTAGCTTTCTTTGTTGTTTAATTTTAATATCTAGCCCACCACTGTGTTAAATAAAATTCTTTTAAAACCATCCAGTAATTATATAGCGAGATCGTTTGGGTCAAATAGCAAACTGCACGGGTATAGAAACTTCGGCTTCCCAAAGGTAGCTTCCCTTTTCGTTCTTTTTTGGTTGTTTTTAATTCATTATGTACTGTAATTAAAAGATTTTAATACAATCATCAAAGTATGGCCAGCATAGAAGTATGCTTGCTTGCAAACAATAACCATACTATAAAATCATAAAGCGCTAATAAACCAAGTAGGAAAACTACAGTCGAGGGTTACCGACAATGAGATACACGGTACCCAAAGCATTGTGGGTAAAATTAAATAGCACATGAACATGAAAACAAGTAAATCTTGACAAACGAAGACAAATGTTGCTGGAAACATGTTGAGCAACACTCAAAAATGACAAATGTTGCTAGAAACATGTTGAACAACACCTTAAAAAGACAAATGTTGCTAGGGACATGTTGAGCAACACGCATTGGTGCTGCCAACACAGAAGAAGAAGAAGCACACACAGAATCTTTATTGTTTGATAACTTCCATATTTATCATTCGATTGTACTTAAATTTTTATAAGACGTCGGCACAATTTATTTTATATATATTTACCTTAAACCGGAACCCACGGTAATAGCTTAGTTATATGTCTTTCATATTTTTTGAGAGCGGTAGTGGACGTGGCCAAATTTGAAAATAAACTTGATCTGCGTGCAACAGATTAGAATGTTGTCTTATTTTGGTAGCTCTAGCTCATATATTCTCTGAGATCTGTGGACTCATACGAACGGACATGGCTAAATGGACTTGGCCGGTGATGCTGATCAAGAATTTAAGTATCTATTTTATGGAGTCGGATATGCTTCCTTCTGCCTGTTACATACATTCCCGACTTGCACGAAGTTATAATACCCTTGAGCCATTAGGGTAAAAGTATATAAATGCTATCTTTCAAAGCTCTTTAGAAAAGTGTTTGCGATTAAATGTTTTTTTTTTTTTTATGCAAGGTATCCGCTTAGAAGCCTAAATTAATAGTGAAACGTGCCAGAATAAACAGTGTTTTTATATTCGGACTTAAAAATAATTTTTCGGCATACATGCGTACTAGTGCATATGAATGTATGTATTAATGTGTCTACTTACGTACCTATGTATCTAGCAAGCCCACGCAGGAACACACGGATGGTGATAAAGGGGCCATCCACTCTACACAAACGCTTCTCCTATCTCATAACATATAATTCGGTGACAGGAGTTTAGAACACTGCCAAAGGGGCTGCGGACAGACGAAGCAGGGGTTGTGACCGAGTAAAATCCATAAAACTCAGGCGCCGAAGCGCAAAATGCCCTCGCCTTGTAAAAAATGAGAACAACAGAAAGAAGTTGGGGACAACGTCGAATAAATAGAAACGTCTTATTTATTTATTTGTTAGAGACAAATCTCAATTGAAACAAAGTCTTAAAGCTTTCAAATCAAAACTTAAACAGAAGCCACACCGGCGTGCTGGGCTGGCCAATAAAAAGAATAAAACGATGGGAGAGGAAGGGAGGAGGAGGCAGAGAGACAATTACTATTAAATCCAAGTTCAATTCGGTCGGCACACAATTGAATTTATTGCAGATTTGATTTGGCTTCATGAGGATTCGGATAACTATTATTAGCTGGGATTTCATTGATACAGTTGCCGTTTGCTTTCTAATGGGATTTGTATAATTAAAATAAAATGGTTTTATTGAAGTCAAATGTTGCTAAATTTAATTCGATACTTTGTATACCGTTGCCGAGGGTATTATAATTTTGCCATCATGTTTGCAACGCAGTGAAGGAGGCATCTCCGACCCCATAAAGTATATACATATACATATACATGTAAAATGTAACAACTGTAATTGAATATTTTTTCAACATTACTAAAATTGATAGATTTCCAATGATCCAATTGCAGTCTGCAAGGGTATACAAACTTCGGCTTATCGAAGTATCTTTCTTTCTTGTTTATTAGTATTTTAAGTTAGGAACAAGAATAAAATAATTCTTTGGTTTTTTTTGGTCATAATAAATAGCAATTGAATTGAAATTGTGTGACACTATTTTATAGTTTCGTATACTTACTTTTAATCAGTATTTAAAATATCTTATATAAGTCATTTAATGTATTAAAATTATAATAATACCTTTAAAACGGATTACTGCTGGTTCATTCTGTTCCAAGTTCGCTCTTATTGTTCTTTCGAAATATTTGCACATATTAAGACAAGACGGGCTTTCCCTCAAGCCCTTAAACCTTTCAAATGTTATACGCGTAAGTATATGAACAAATGAAGGCAAATCCCCAAGCCTAATCCCGCATTAGGCAACAAAACCAAAACATATCCCCCCAAAAATTTTGCAACAAGAATACGGTTTAAATCCAGTTGAAAATCAGAATGAAGTCGCTTTCTTATGAAAATAAAGCCAAGTTCTTCTGCACGTTGCACAAAGTGGATTAAAGTTAATGAATTTCAGTAAAATGATAAATCACTACGTCATTTTCTTATTTTTTATCTTATTGCAAGCTTTTTATGCTTTTAATATATTTTTTTCTGATATCAATAACTATGGAAAATTGTTAGATGTTAATAGAGCAATAAGATAAATTAAATCAAAATAAGTAATTTGCATTTTTTGTCGTTGCTTTTGAGATGTTTTTGTACAGTTAAATTTTGTATGGTATTATAAATATATTACATCGCAGGATTATTTCCAAAGAATAAATCTACTAACAAATACTTCAGATATAAATTGTTGCTGGGACAGCATAGCTGCCAAGTTTGAATAGATATGTAAGTCCGTATATATATAATTATGCACCAGCTATTTCGATGCCATATTATGATTAATAATTTTCAACCGAATTCACCATCTTATCCAGTATACCGCATCCTCAAGGAACACAGCGAAGTGTTTACGTACGTTTGCCCAAGTTGTCATAAAAACTGCTGTGGCAGATAAAACGAAACTTGACGCTCGCTTTGGTTCAGTTCGGATTAATTTCCCCATGCCGTTTTCACTAGCCTGAGTTCCATCGCCGTTGGGTCTGGTTCTGGGGAGGACACTCCTATATTTCTATTTCTATTTATATGTATTTGTATGTGTTTACCTCGATTTGTACTTTGTGCTCCCGCCATTTCGATAATCAAATTTCAAGCTTTCGTTCTGATTATGATGCTGACTCTGTTTCTGATTCTGGTCCCCATTGCAGGATATGACAAGTGATGGTGCTGTTACGTTTTGGATATTTTTACTTTGTTTGATCGCCTCGCCGCACCTGGAGGGGGGCGAAGCCGGGAGGCCCGATGAGCTACACATCGGCGGCATCTTTCCGATAGCCGGCAAGGGAGGATGGCAGGGCGGGCAGGCGTGCATGCCGGCCGCAAGACTGGCGTTGGATGATGTCAACAAGCAGGCGAACCTGCTCCCGGGCTTCAAGCTCATCCTGCACAGCAACGACAGCGAGGTGAGTACTGAGTCCTGCATAGTCGAGCGCACGCTGTAAGCCCTACTTATAGTACAGGTCCGAGAACTGGGTAGCTGGGAACTGAGTACTGAGTACTGGGACGTCTCTCCGGTCCTCTGGCGCACTGTCACCCTTGGGTGCCACTTATTTTGTTTCGTTTTTGTTTCTGTTCACTGATGACTGGAGTACCACTGCCAACGAGTATGAGGCTGGCTGAGCTCTGGCATTCATTAGCATATTTCTCTAGGGGATGGGCCGGGATACGGGGCGGTCTTTTAACAGTTGGCAAACAGTTTTATTATGGTTCGCAATGAAGGGTATTATTCGTTACCGTGTTTCCACACAGTAAATTCTGTGGTTATTAACCATGTCCACCACTAGTAAGTAGCTCAATAAATTGTAATTGAGATTCAATTAGGGCATATTCGCCATTGCGAAAATCAGTTATATTGGCAGACTTTGATTTATCGCCTCCGGTTTGTAGATGGAATTTAGGAACTCAATAAAAAAAATATGCAAATACCGCGGTAAAATATGCCCTTATGATTTAGTTTCATGGAAGGTTAGGTCTTAAGAAGATTTTCTAGTTCTTGGTTAAATTTTATCACATAAAAACACCTCTTAACGAGGTGAGATTAAAATGACGATGGCACATTCAACTTCAAAGGTTTCTGATATCAAATTTTGCGACAATTAATAGTAACGTTAACAAAAATAAATTACAAATAATTCAACTAGTTTCTAATTCGACACGCTGTTCTTTAGTTTTAAGGCTAGGTATTTAACAGCTTAGTGCCGAAAACGAAACTAGTTGAATTATTTGTTATAAGACATATAGCACGTTTCTGTAGCTTTAGTCGTTTAGAAGTTATGGGCGCGGGAAATTTGGCTTTTTTAGCTATTTTCCCGCCAAAATAGCGGGAAAACCAAAAAGTGGTTGAACAAAAGTTGTTAAGCTCGAACTGTTTAATAAAATAAAAGTGGTTCCAGGACTCTAAAACCAAAAAAATCGACAGACAGACAAACAACAGGACAAACGTTCTCATTTCGGAAAGGCCTTTAAAATCTTGTTTATTGAATATCTTTTGAACGGAGTATCGGATCGGGATGATTGAGGTGACATTCGACGCGTATTTAAAGCTAGATCACAACAACATTAAAAATTTGTTGAGTTTTGCTGCACCGGCCCCAACAGCACCAATATTCAAAATTTTCAATTTCGCACTTTCACTCCCATTTTTCCTGAACTAATCCGTTTCTGAAAAATCTTGGTATGCAGTTAACAAAACCTTTCGATCAAGATATAAATGGTTCCGATCGGACTATCGTAGCAGATTTTGAATTCTACGGATCTATACTATATAGTAGTCTCCTTGCGCACCACAGTGATAATATACAATGGTTAATTTTAAGGTAATTTTCTATTAAAGACGCTCCTTCCAAAGACCAATTTGTCAGTGTGCGTGTTTGCTACGCATTTTGTATGGGAATTAGGCTAAACTTCAAAGATGGATTGCGCCTAAACCATGAGCGTTCCCAACATAATTTTTATACCCAAATGTACGTTGAAGCACCCCCTGTCTATGGTCTTTGGAAGGAGCGTCTTTAATAGAAAATTACCTTAAAATTAACCATTGTATATTATCACTGTGGTGCGCAAGGAGACTACTATATAGTATAGATCCGTAAATCCGTAAATACGATATATGTCGACACTTTGCACACTTTGAATACATTTATGCGTGAAATATAAATAAAACAAATATTTGGCAACGTGAAATACAGTATACGTAATTTTTATACCCAAATGTACGTTCAAGCACCCCCTATCTATGTTTTTTTTTTTTTGAATTTTTAGGACGGGCGTCTTTAATAGAAAATTACCAAATTTAATAATATAAGTTTTATCACACCAATAATTTTTTTTATCAGTTTAAGGAATTTGGGAAATTAATAAAAAATATATGCAAATACCTCGCGAAAATATACTCGTACCCTTATGATTGGGAAGGTTAAGTCTTAAGAAGATTTTCTGGCTCTTGGTTGAACTTAATAATATTCAAATTAAATTTTTTTACATTAATTTCGTTGCACTTACAATTTTTGCGATCAATTTAATTAATTGAAATCAAATTTCAATTATTTAAATTTAAAATGTTTCAATTAATTCCCGATAGAACTTATATATTTAAAGCCCGAAACATTGCTTTAATGTATACACGTATTAGTAAATGGTTAGCTAATACACCAGCCGCTTTTAATAAAATTCCCGCCGTTTCGAAAGTCATTTATCATAATAAATGGCCAGTAACAATCCCCATTTTAGAGTTCCCAGCTCGCTCAGCCAACTATGTTAACTGGCGCTATCAATGCCCCTCGGCGCCTTACTTTAGTAACATTTTTATTTATTTTCATATTTTGCACGTTTTTGTGTGTTTTTCATTTTAAGGATCTGCGGTACAGTTGTTGCGGTTTTGACTACTTTGGTTTTGGTTTTGGTTTCGGTTACGATTTCGGGGCCTACTCTGCCCTGCCTATTTATAAACGCGAACCTCATTAGTTTTAAGTGAGCGAAAGCTTAACTACTTGTTTTGAGTTTTGAATGAGGTCACTTTGCCCCGGGCCAGCCGTAGCTCATCATTTGAGTTATTTTTATTCAAGGCTGCCAGGAGGGACAGACACTATCCTAGGCCACACTCGCATCCACATCCACATCCACATCCATTCACTGGGAATGTGCGGACATATAGATAAGAAAAGAAGACGGGGAGCTGGAGGTGGATCCATCTCTGTTCCGTGTCCATGTCTGTTCCGCTCCGCCCTGGTTAGTTCGGTTTAGTTCAGTTCGCTTCGCTGGACTGAGCCGAGCCAGGCGCGTTATGTTTGTGGCTTAGGCAAACAGCTTCCGTTAAATTCTGCATAATTAGTTGCCATCTCCAGCTCCCGCCCCGGATTCTTACATCCACATCCATGTCAGAAGCCAAGCGACAAGCGGCAAAGGTCGCACGCAATGTTTGCTTTTGCGTTTGCCTTTGCCGCTGCCTTTTGCTTGACCTACTTTGATGTGTGAAATGTCCCAAAAAAACCTGCACAGAAGCACACAGAAGCGAAAAAATATAAACAATTCAGAACAGTTTGAACTTTACAAGCCGGACCTTTAAATGCCCTTGCGATTAACGTCGCGAAAATGTAGCCTTTCAGATCTATCAGGGTGCCACAGATTTTTTCTTTGAATGCGAAATAAACACGGTGTACAGAACAATATGAAATTTTAAATTTTGGGTCCTGAGAAAACAGGGCATTTCACTTGATTTTAAATCCTCATCGCTTTCTGTAACACATCTGTGCACAAATATACGAGATTAAGCTTTAAAGTTCTTGAAGCATAGGAGCTCGTTTGGCATCTTAGTGACTCTGTGGGTCTTTGGTATTACGCAGCCGAATTCTTCCATTCATTTGATAATTGAGGATACCAATTCATGAAATGATGAGCCGCAAAATCACTCTGATGAAATTAGATGGCAACGCCGAGCAAATTTAGTGAAATGCCAAAAAATCAGCAAAATTTACTAAAAACTAATGTGAAATCGCAGTAATGATTTTGGACTGATGCCGGGTGATGATGTCCAGATGAAGGAGGACTAACATTATTTCCATTTCTTTTGTTTACTAATAAACAGCTGTTTACAAATAGTCAGGCATCTCTGGTAATAAGTATCAATACATGAATTTTATCAGATGCCAAAGCAATTTACCTAATTGACAAAAATTAACCCGACTTAAAAAATCGTCCCTTAGCCAGGCGTTTTGCCTAGATCAAGCTATAGTCAATGATAATCTCAAAATCTGATAATTATCTTGATGCTTATTTATTTATTTAATTTATGTCTTTAAGTTAATTATTTATATATTTTTCCAAAAATACTTATGTATATCTAATGTTTTAAACTACGTCAAAAAGTATAGAGAAATAAATATTAAACTAGAGCTAACGCTTCTAATGCGGCATGCCTCGGGACGCTACACACACCTCGATATAAATAAGTGGGGGAGTAGGAGACGGATAATACTTATGCATGAACTGGGACTGGACATGAAAGGGAAAGAAAAAACAATTAGAAAGGTTGTTTACACGCAAACCACGTAAGAAATATGAAAAGTGTCGTCAGAAGCAAGGGGAGTGGGAAGAAGGGGAAGCGAAAAGGAAAAAGGAAACGACAAACAGCGAAAACGAGGTTTCCATGTAAATGAATGAATGAGAGAATGAATGAATCATTTATACGGTCAACATGGACGTAAGCGAGCTTAAACTAAGTGCGATGTAAATATACCCGCCAACTTAGTCCAATCTTTGAAAATCATAGTTTCAGGGACTGCGCCGAATATCAGCATAGAAATAAATTTTAATTTCGGCGATTGTAGGACATAATATTTGGGTAAATTTCTGTTAGTTCGGCCCCTTTTAAAAAATTAAAAAAAAAAACATAGATAGGGGGTGCTTCAACGTACATTTGGGTATCAATCTTTAAAGTTTAGCCTAATTCCCTATCGGAACAGTGGTCTGTGAAGCTTAACATTTTTGTCAAATTGTGCTTAGCGTAATTACTATATATCATATGTGGACACTTTGCACACTTTAAATACATTTATGCGTGAAATATAAATAAAACAAAAATTTGACAACGTAAAATACATAGTAATTAACGACTTTTTAATTCCATTTTTTTTTTTNATTAACGACTTTTTAATTCCATTTTTTTTTTTTTTTTTTTCAATATTAAGATTATATTATATATAAAATTATAAAGGTCCTTCCATATCCTTATTTTTGTTTAATGTCAAAATCAAAAATCGACTGTGCAAAATAACCTAAAATTAAAAAGAAGTACAACAAATTAATTAGGAATACTTAATTTGGCGTCGCGATCACACAGCAGGCGCTTGAATTTTGTGTATTCATAATTTGTCAGTGTGCGTGTTTATTACGGATTTTGTATGGGAATTAGGCTAAACTTTAAAGATTTATTGTGACCAAACTAAGAGCGTCCCCAACATAATTTTTATACCCAAATGTACATTGAAGTCCCCCCAATCTATGCCTTTTTTTATTTTTTGGAAGGGGCCGAACTTACAGAAATTTACCCAAGTTTTTTAATATATAGATATTTTGGACCATAAGAACAGAATTAACAAGTGGGAAAGTTACAGTAGAGTGTGACCGACTGTGAGATACCCGGTACCCAAAGCATTGTGGGTGAAATTAAATAGCACATGAACATGGAAAAAAGAAAATGTTGAGAAATGAGAAAATGAAAATGTTGCTGGAAACATGTAGCATACTACGGTGAAAAATTCACAGGTCAGCGGAGGGTCGATACGATTGCAGTTCAGCACGCGTTGCTACCGGTTTTTGATCATCTGGGAAAGTGGTGGTGGGTTAAGTTTAAACTACTCGTATGCGCTGACTTCGCGTACGTAAATAATATTTGATTTCGCGTGCTTAACGGGATAGATAGATTTTAATCAGAACAGGAAAACATATAGAAAAGAAATCGAGACAAGCAATAAGAAGAAACAAATACCCTAGAACATGTTGACTACCTACCTACCTTCACCATTCGATCAAAAAAAAATTATGTTGATGAGAATGGTCCCTTTTTCCAAGTCGACCTTCTAATACGCGACCATATTGCTATGTTCCATGACCCTCTTTTATATCTGACTAGTGGAAATTCATTTTTATACCTCGTTTTTATTTGTAATATATATTTATTTAAAAGAGTTCGAGGCGAATAATATTAAAGTTATAAAATTTCGATTTAATGCATTTTACTATATTTAATCATTTATTTATATTTATTAAAAAGAGAAGCTCATTTATTTTTATCATATTTTCATTTATGTTTGCATTTTTTTGTTGTATTTATTAATTTTTTTTTAACTTTGCCGGCTCCTAATTCGCAAATCTAAATGAACGGTACTTTGGACCAAAATCTTCGGGAGCAAGCCTAGCTTGTGATTTAAAGTCACCGCTCCATATGCAGTCCCGCGACGAAAGCTCTTTCGTCGACGATGCTGAGAAGATGATTACTTTATTATTATTATTTATTATTAACTTTTGTTCACTCATTTTTGACATATATTTTTTTTCTTATTTAAATATTTTTTTTTTTTGTTTTTATTTGACTGTATTTTACTTTTTACCAGCCAGAATGTTAATATCTTTTGATTTCACTTTTTTTTATTTCCTTTCGCACTACTTTTCACATTTTCTTAGGCTTTCTTTTTAGTCTTTTCCGGACCATTTTATCACTTTCCACTGCACCATTCTCTCACATGTCGACTTATGATTTCCCTGCTTGGTTATGGGGACTTTACATTATTTTAAATATTTTTTTAATATCTGTTTTTCACAAAAAAAAAATATTATTTGGAAAAAAAAATATCTTGAACTTTACGCCTTCTGTAGACGCTTTTCCTAACCCCGCCTGGGAATAGGTGGAGCCTTCGTAAGCCTCAGCCGACCTTAGGCAAGCGCTGTTCCTGGAGATTGGTGAACATATAGCAACTTAGGGGGTTGCCGTCGATGGATGGCTATATATTTTTAAGATTTTCAAAGATTTGGGGACTTGGTAAAACTTGTGCAGCGCGGCTGCAATGTGGTCGGCCAAAGAGTTTTCGACAAATAGGCAGAGGGTAGAGATCGGGTCGGGCCCGTAACCTCGGCTTTTCTTGGACACGCGGCTTTCGGATTGTCCAAATGACAGTGACAGTGGACATTCGGCTATTTTCTTCCAGTGTCGATGGGTGCATATATTGGCTAACATCCCAAGTTCTGCTCCGACAAATCGTATCCCTAAAACTCTAAAATAATTTTATTTATTCTAGTATTATTTACCTCAATTACTATTTTTAACTTTAGCCTATTTTAATATCTGGGTTTATCGAAAATTTCAATTTGTATGGGAAAGCTGTTTTCCATTCGATTTTTTCAATCGATAAATTCAGTCAGTTAGTCAGTTCTATACGTATATATACAAATTGAAAATTTCGATAAATTCAGTCAGTTAGCAACCCAGAGACGGCTGAAAATATCGTCTAACTGACTGAAAATATATTTAGGCCAGTTGCGTTGACTCGAACGGAGTTTTAACCTGCTCTGATTGATGGTCAGCAAAAAGAAAATATGCCACTTTTGAAAAATTCGGCTTTGTTTCCCGGAGTAGAACGCTTCAGGGTTTTCGGTTAGCTTCTCCGCCAGCGGAATTTTGCTGCCATCGACATACCCAATGCAAAATGGTAATTTGTTCCGTGTTTTTCATGCAGGCATTTTCCTCGACTGTTTACAAAATCATAGAGCCTTTGAAATCAGTTATTTGCTTATATACCGTATTTTATGATTTTCGGGGACGGAAGTGGGCGTGGCTAAATTTTAAAACAAACTTGATCTGCGTGCAACAGATTCCAATGTTGTCATCAAATTTGGTAGCTTAGCTCTTATAGTCTCTGAGATCTGATGTTTCCCACGGACAGACGAACGGGCAGACGGACAGACGGCTAGATCGACTCGGCAGGTGACGCTGTTCAAAAATATATACACTTTATAGGGTCGGAGACTTCTCCTTCTGCCTGTTACATACATTCTCGGTTAGCACTAACTTATAATACCCTTGTACCCTATGTGTAAAGGGTATAATAACCCGGAAACTATAACAACAATTCACTAAACACAGAAATAATAATCACTATGAGACAATTGAGACTTGATTTCGTTGCATACATACATATGTATACATTCTTTTTTTTTTATCAAGAAATCCTACTCTAAATTAAATGGCTTTACTTTTCCGCACTATCAATGTGGACGCCAGTGACGATAAGCACCGAGAGTGTATAAGGCTATACAGTGTATAGTATACGCCGATCAGAAAACATCGTTTTAGAAAAAGCTTGATATGAAGATATAAAAACAAAAGAATATGTTGTAAAGATTTGAGAAAAATACCCAAATCTTTTAAAAACGTACTTTCTAAAAAAATCTTGTGTATATTTCAACACCTAAATGCTAAAATCTATAAGTGGTTCTTACAATATATTCAATTTCAAATTGGATAACAAATAAATAACCTAAAATATAAATAAAAAATTTATTACTTTCCATCTTTTTACTCAACTTCATAAACACAATTTAATGTAGATAATTAAGAACGAAACCATGTACAACATACAACAAACTTTTTGCCACACATGGCCAATTAATCATTTATATAATAATTTTCCAAAGAAGACCGAGATATAAATTATAGGAAATAACTCGTCAAGTGTCGTTCCTTAGCAGCCTACATAATCAATACCTTCGGTCAGCCATCAACCGAAACTTACCTATGTACTTATGTGTGAATATTTATCTAAGAGTGACGCAGAGAATCCCTTTTTTTTTCAATTTCCGATGCGATACGGCCAACTAATTCACTTTTCCTCTCCACAGTGTGAGCCCGGGCTGGGCGCCAGCGTGATGTACAATCTGCTCTACAATAGACCGCAGAAACTCATGCTGCTGGCAGGATGCAGCACGGTCTGTACCACTGTAGCGGAGGCTGCCAAAATGTGGAATCTCATTGTGGTAAGTAGTATTTGCATAATGCGAAGCCAACATAGGTATTTAAGACCCTACACACAGAACAAAATCGACGTAGGCTTTAGAAGATTTCTGTAAGACACCTTTTTTACATTATGATATTTGTTTTGTTTTACTTATTTAAATAATTTATATATTTTTTGTTTTTTTTAACTTTATGTAACTTCTTTTTTGAAGTGTGAAACAAGCAAATGTTAGGAAAATCATGCCGCTACTGCACTATTCAATTCAAGATTTTTTTTGATTCAATGTCTTCATAAAAGAAAAACAATTTCCTTCAGTAGTTCAGTGATTTAGTTCCAAGTGTAATGTCTCATTTCATTTGCAGCTGTGCTACGGGGCATCGAGTCCGGCGCTGTCGGACCGAAAGCGGTTCCCCACCCTGTTTCGCACCCATCCCTCGGCCACGGTGCACAATCCCACCCGCATCAAGCTGATGAAGAAGTTTGGCTGGTCCCGGGTGGCCATCCTGCAACAGGCCGAGGAAGTCTTTATATCGGTTAGTCATTCAATGAACCCACGGAGCACTCCTTGTTAATCCGAATACGTATAATTTCAGACCGTGGAGGATCTCGAGAATCGATGCATGGAAGCTGGTGTTGAAATCGTAACTAGACAATCATTTCTTTCCGATCCAACAGACGCCGTGCGCAATTTGCGACGCCAGGATGCACGCATCATAGTGGGACTCTTCTACGTCGTGGCTGCCAGACGGGTTCTTTGCGAGATGTATAAACAGCAGCTATATGGTCGCGCCCATGTATGGTTCTTCATAGGTAAGTTTTGAAGTTCAAAATCGTTGTCTGACCCACACGAATCGCCAACTATTTTATCCAGGATGGTATGAGGACAATTGGTACGAGGCCAACCTGAAGGCGGAGGGCATCACCTGCACTGTAGAGCAAATGCGGATAGCTGCCGAGGGACATTTGACCACAGAAGCTCTCATGTGGAATCAGAACAATCAGACAACAATATCCGGAATGACTGCGGAGGAATTTCGGTAAGTTTCGGCATGTCAAATTTATAAGTTAGTCCCATGAATACTCACCGATTTCTCCACAGACATCGACTGAATCAGGCTTTAATAGACGAGGGCTACGACATCAATCACGACCGATATCCAGAGGGTTATCAGGAGGCACCGCTCGCCTACGATGCGGTTTGGAGTGTGGCACTGGCTTTCAACAAGACCATGGATCGCTTAACAACTGGTAAGAAATCACTGAGGGACTTCACCTATACGGACAAGGAAATCGCCGACGAAATCTACGCTGCAATGAACTCTACCCAGTTTCTGGGTGTTTCGGTAAGAAAAAATAAAGTATATCTAAATAAGAGTACATTTTAATTTTGTTCATTACCTAGGGAGTGGTGGCGTTCAGTTCGCAGGGCGATCGAATTGCCCTTACTCAAATAGAACAGATGATAAACGGCAAGTACGAGAAGCTGGGCTACTACGATACCCAGTTGGATAACCTATCCTGGCTGAATACCGAACAGTGGATTGGCGGCAAGGTGAGCACATACCAGTGGGCTTTGTAATATCATTCCAGTAAAGGTTTTTAAACAAAAAAAGTATGTCGGAGAGGGATAAAGAGCCGGCAGAGCAAAGGGATGATCCCGAGAAAGGAAGCAAGTCAACCAGAGATGTCTCCCATGATGGCGCTAATGCTGAAGGACCTAGTCCGCAATCTTCATCAACAGGTCCCTGGCAGGGCCATGACGGAAAGCTAAAACAGAACCAGAAGTCGCAGGCGTCAGTAAAAAAAGAAAAACTCACTAAAAAGGGTGTTGGCGAAAGCTTAGATAAGGGAAACGAGAATAATGATGCCCCTGAAAAGACTCCTCCAAGAAATAAATCAAGCGTCGATGCAGGGACTGGATCGGATGAGACTAGCCATTCTGCAGCAGATATGCTGGATTATGAACGCTCATCAGAAGAGTCTGACAAAGCTCCCGAAGAAGGGCTAGAAAATAAGGATGTGAAAAGCCACGAGGGTGAGGTTGCAGAAAGAGAAACAGAATCAGTTGGTTCTTCGACCGTGAGAGGCAGCTATCGAGCACCGAGAACCGACGACGATCAGTCTCTGATTGAAGTAATTGATATGAAACTATTAAAAGAGCTTCAGGAGCAACGTGACTTGTATCCTGATTTCGTAAGGCGTCGCAAACCCGACCAGACAATAGATGAAATCAGAGGTCCCAGAACAACAGGAACCAGCCGATTTCATATTGATGAAAGGAAAAGTGGTACGTCTCTGAATGAAGATGATGTGGCTCCAGTCAAGGAAAGGGGCACCAACACAAAAATCTCTCAAGTAGCTCAGAGAGCTCAGGAAGCCAAAGATCCCAACCAAAGCGGAGCAACCGGGCAAAAGCCCTCTCCACCGGAGATTGAAACAGTAGTAAGTGCTAAGAATCGCTGGAAATTTCGAATAGAGGAGGAAATTCCTGAGATCCCTGGGGAGCCACAGAAAGTTCAAAAAAATCAACAGGTGAAAATAGGCAAAAGAAATAGGAGGATAAGATCTATGGGAGTCAACACGAATGTAAGCAGAAAGCCCGAAAAAGTTGTCTCTGAAACCACAGAGGCTGAGACCAAGGACACTGGCGTCTACCATGATCACGGAAGACGAAGGGATGTTGCCCAGAACACTGATAAGTTGCAAAAGCCTCGCAAAAAGATAGCTCTGAGGAGCTTCGTTGAATCAGACGATCATGCTATAGACATAGGGCCTGCCAATGGACGAGTCAGAGAAATTGGAGTTAACACAAAAAAGCTTCCAAAGACAAACTATCCACCCATTTCCAGGTCCTACTTACATTTCAACGAAAGGTATAGAGATATAGGCAGCAACACAGAGAGGCCTTACCAGCCCATCGACGACGGGACTCAAGTTGTCTTTATGCAGCCCGTTAAAAGTCAAATGAAAAAACTGAATACGCTCATTGTAAAGCCTCAGCCGGAGCTAGATCCCTATGAGATACAAGGTAGAGATGGGGGTCGCACTTATTACGAGGGTTGTGAATATCATTTTCCGGGCAGAGCCAATTGGCGCCGGCTATTTTACAATAAGATTCATGGAAAGTATGCCTTACGCCGGCCTTGTCACTGGCTTTTCACTTTGCTCTATGCCGTGTGCTACATTTTATTTGTTTTAATTTTCTCCATGGCCTGGTTCGATTACGTTACGGATGACTGGGGTAGGACCAAGCCCATTACGAAGATGGCTCAGCCGTTTGTGAGCTTTTCTCCGATGGGACCACGAGCTAATCCTAGAACAATCTCCTTCAATCCTCGCAATAATTCAGATGTCTCCGAAAAGTACGCAGGTATAATGACTCTTTTGGAAAAATACGATTACGGCGGTAACTCTGGGAATAATACACGCTTCGGATCCTGTACTCCCGGCAATATGTTTGGCTATGCTAGCGGTCAGCCGTGTGTCTTTCTTAAATTAAATCGCATAATTGGCTTCAAGACGCAACCATATGTACACGCCGATGAGGTGGTCAAGAAGGCCAACATCAGCAGTGACGAGTATTTGGCTTTGAAAAACCTATTGAATAGCAACAGGACACTGGAGGTGGATCGACAGAATCGAACCTGGATCACGTGCAGTACGGGTCAGCACAAGGATGTTCAGATAGAATTTCACCCAGAGCCAGCGATCAGAACTGAATACACCGATATCGACGAGAAGTCGATCGCGCAAGCCATAGTTAAGGGAGAAAATAAGCCATTACTTGGCCCAAACGATCTGAATCGTATAGTGGCGCTTGAAATAAAAAATTTGAAGGCAAATGAGCGTGTCCAGGTTAACTGCAAGCTGTGGGCTCATAATATCCTTTACAAGGACGAGGGCTATGGCCAAGTCACGTTCTACGTCGTCTTAGTGGCTGACCCAATTCATGAAAGGCTTGAGAATGTTCTCAGATATCATGATGATTCACTTTAAAAATTAATAAGTGCAATATGTTAAACAATTAAACAAATGTTCTATTTTCAAATTCATAAGTTACATACCCATATAAGTGTTGAATAAGCTAATATTTCGAATTGCAATCACTTATTTATTTATCTTAGGTTCCTCAAGATCGCACAATTGTCACACATGTCCTACGAACAGTGTCCTTGCCATTGTTTGTGTGCATGTGCACCATCTCAAGCTGCGGCATTTTCGTTGCCTTCGCCCTGATCATCTTTAATATTTGGAATAAGCATAGAAGGTAGATCAATCATAGCGCATTCCCCTTCCCTTGAAGATATCCAACTAGTAACGATGTTTTTCTTCTTAGAGTAATCCAGTCATCGCATCCCGTTTGCAATACGATTATGTTATTCGGTGTCATCATCTGTCTAATATCTGTCATACTACTGGGTATTGACGGGCGCTTTGTCAGCCCGGAAGAATATCCAAAGGTAAAAACTAACATTAATTAACCCATAATTTTACGACTCTTATTGTTTCATTTTTCGTTTTAGATATGTCAAGCTCGAGCTTGGTTACTATCCACCGGTTTTACATTAGCATATGGTGCTATGTTCAGCAAGGTCTGGCGTGTGCATCGGTTTACAACAAAAGCAAAAACTGACCCGAAGGTGAGATTTAACATAATTTTAATTTTACGAATTCAATTTGAATGTTTTTATTCTTCTATACGTAATCCCTTGCAGAAAAAAGTGGAACCTTGGAAGCTATACACCATGGTTTCGGGCCTCTTATCAATAGATTTAGTGATATTACTCTCATGGCAGATCTTTGATCCGCTGCAACGTTATCTCGAAACATTCCCACTCGAAGATCCAGTATCTACTACTGATGATATTAAAATACGTCCAGAGCTTGAGCATTGTGAAAGTCAACGCAACTCAATGTGGTTGGGTAAGTCCCAGTTCCCTAATCCTATTGTTAAAAGACCTCCCATATTTTATGTACTTATGGCTTATTTCAGGTCTTGTTTACGGCTTCAAGGGCCTGATCCTGGTGTTTGGTCTGTTTTTGGCCTACGAGACGCGCTCTATTAAAGTGAAACAGATTAACGACTCACGTTATGTGGGCATGAGCATCTATAACGTGGTAGTTCTCTGCCTGATAACAGCTCCGGTGGGCATGGTCATTGCATCGCAACAGGACGCGTCCTTCGCCTTCGTTGCTCTAGCTGTGATATTCTGTTGTTTCCTAAGCATGCTGCTGATATTTGTGCCAAAGGTAAGCCCATCCCTCTTATTCGTCTACGAATATAATTGGATCTTATTGCGTTTTATTTGTACAGGTCATTGAGGTCATAAGACATCCGAAGGATAAGGCTGAATCGAAATACAATCCTGACTCGGCCATATCGAAAGAGGATGAAGAACGCTATCAGAAACTGGTTACCGAAAACGAGGAATTGCAACGATTAATAACACAGGTAAGTAAATCCAATCGGAGCTATGAAACCTAGAAATTAAAATAGGTAAAAATCCCACAATAAGCTTTTTATATTTATACATATTCAAACTCATATCTTTTAATAAATATCTTTAGAAGTTGTGTTCAAAAGTAATCTTTTCAACACACTTTATTTAATAACTGTTTTCGTGGCACCCCTGTGTAAATTAAGATATTAAAAGGTATCTGTTTATTAATTTGTGGCCCAAGAAGATCTTGCATTTCTGTTTTCGTTTACATATGCATAAATAGTCGAGTACATGGACCTTCTAAAAATAATATTTAATTTTGTATAGAACCTAAAGACTTAAGTTGTCATAGATCCGGCCATATAAAACTTCTGTCTAAAAATAAAATATTGTTATAAAATATCGGCGGATGACCTGATTAATGGAGATTGAATTATTAATGCAAATTGATTAGATTAGTAGAAATCGAACTTAGATTTTGTATAATAGTTAATCATTTTGTTATACCTTGAAATGAAATAATCCTCGTGGATCCCATTTCAGAAAGAGGAGAAGATTCGAGTCCTCCGGCAGCGCCTCGTGGAGCGGGGCGACGCCAAGAGCACAGAACTGAATGGTGCAACAGGTGCCGCATCCGCCACCGCCGCGACAGCATCACAGCCCGCTGCCTTCATCAACACATCCGCACATGGCACGCCCGCTGCCACACTCGCAATCACACAAGGTGAGTACTGGATCCAACCCTAGCTGTGGATCCATCTATTAGCCAGTTGCATGTGGTACTGATATTAGTATTTTGGTTTGGGATTGTCGTTCATAATCGTTTTGCTCTCAATTGTTTAATTAGAAATTTTAGCTATTTTCGTGGGCGTTGACACAATTGATTAGAAGAAACGGAGTTACAAGGTTGTTGGTTTATAATGTTATAGATATCTAATCCAATACACTTTATGCATTAAACACTAAGCACTAAACTTGACAATACTGTTTTGCAACTACTTACCTGGCACCTGCAAAATATATTCTTTTAAATCAGTGCCAATCCCACCGACCACTTTTCTTGGCCAAAATTTAAAACTGGCTCAATTTAACCAATCTTAAATTTGTACTTATACTGACTGAAATAAAATGTTATAATAAAGTAATGTTTATTTTTCGATATAAAGGATTATTTTTTTTTTTTTTTTTTTTTTTTTTTTTTTTGAATAATTGTTCTTATTCTCATTTTGGGGGCTTTTACTGCTTCATTGCCACCCACAGACTTAGAATTTACATTATTTACATTCTTATCCCCAAGATTAAGGAACTTGAACTTGAGTTTTATTTTTGAACAAAAAAATAAAAATCAGAAAATAGTCTTTATTTTTGTTAATTATTTTATTTGAATTATTATACCCCTGCAGAGGGTATTATAATATTGCCCTGATATTTGCAACGCAGTGAAGGAGGTATCTCCGACCCCATAAAGTATATATATTCTTGATCAGCATCACCAGCCGAGTCAATCTAGCCATGTCCGTCTGTCTGTCTGTCGGTTTCTACGCGAACTATTTTCACAGTTTTTGAGCTATCGGGCTGAAATTTTCAGCATAATCTTTTTCCTTTAGCACGCAGTATATATGTTAGAACGGCCGAATTTGGACCACTATATCATTCATTATAGAAATGGTGGCGAAATTAATGTAAAAATAAATTAACTTCTCTGTTTTTCAACGTATTTTTATAAATTTCGAGATATGGAAGTTTTTAGAATTACGGTTTAAATTTCATTAAGATCGGACAACTATATCATATAGCTGCCATAGAAGCGATCGGTAGATTTATATGAAAATGTAAAATTATACATGTAAAATGTAAATTTACAACATTTACAAATTTCGATATTTTTTCAACATTATCAAAATGGATCGATTTTCAATGATCCAATTGCAGACTGCAAGGGTATACAAACTTCGGTTTACCGAAGTTAGCCTTCTTTCTTGTTCTATTTATTTTTTGATCGAAAAATAATACATTTTTCTTAAGTATTCTCTTTGTACTCGTCAAATAATTATTATAATATATTGAGCAGCCAATAAAAATTACAAATTTGAAGATCATAAATTGTGACTTTCTTGCTCTCGAATAAATATGAATACTATGAGTGTTTGACTTATTCAAATAAAAAGAAAAATAAAATGATCATTATTTGCAGTCTATGAGTTTATGTACTGCCCGACTTTAAACTTTGGCTGTACCTCTATTTATTACCTGTACCTCTATTTATTACAAATGATTTGATTCAGAAGTCGTGTTTCCAAATTAATAGCACTAGCTTACAGCCAAAATATATAATCGTTTAGACCCACTTTTTTCGCCTAATTTTGAGGCGCTGAACACGTTGAACTCATTAAACAATTTTTTTTCAGATTTGTGCGATCCAGAAGGCAATGTACACACAAAAGTGAAAAGTAAAAAAACATGCAATATTTTTGGCTATTTTTTAATAGCTAGATTTAATTTACTTCTTAAAAATATAAAAAAAAGCTTTAAGAATTTTGACTAAAACAGATCTAAAGATACCTTTGTTCTAAAAGAGTTAATGTCAAATATTCTTAAATCCAGAACTCATTCTAAAAGTTATAAAAGGGCAAATTCAATGAAAATATCATATTGCAATTGTGCTACAAAATTGTTTTCTAAGGAAAGTAGCTTTCTTTGTGATTTTGTTTTTTAATGAAAAACATTGTAAGTATTAGATAAAATCGTGGCACAACAAGCGATTGGCTTACTTAAGGATGAAATTTCCATAACTCTCATAAAATAAAATCATTCAAAAAGTAATTCACTGATTTTTTGAGATATAAAAGAAAAAAAAATTATCATGAATTAATTCAGATTTTTGCTAATACTTAAAATGTTTTTCAATCAAAACCAACATCACAAAGCAGGCTACTTCCCTTTGAAAACAATTTTGTAGCACAGCTGCAATATGATAATTTCATTGAATTGGTTATAACTTCTCAAATTTGTACTGGATTTGCAAATATTTGACCTTGACTCTTTAAGGACAAAGTTATTTTTAGATCTGTTTACTCAAAATAATTAAAACTTTTTTTTTATATTTTTAAAAAGTAAATGAAATCTATAAAAATATTGCATGTTTTTTACTTCCGTGCTTGTATCTTAATTAATAAAGCTCTGACCATAAAGAGCCGCATGTTGTCTGAAAGGTGTGTACATTCCCTTTTCGATCGCACAAATTTTAAATATGTTGGAATTACGGTTTTCAAGATTTTTAGCGTATAATAAAAAAACTGTTTTTTTGCGAATAACTCCAAAACGGTTCTTTGGAAATTTTTTTTAATGAGTTCAACGTGCTCAGCAACTCAAAATTAGGCGGACAAAGTGGGTCTTAACGATTATATAAAAAAAAAATATAAATTTGTAAGCTAGTGTAATATTTATAATAATTATCTGGATTTGGAAATGATGTTATAGGTGCTTTTCCCATTTCAACTATAAATTAATTTGTTTTATCTATTTAATATGTGGTATTTGGAAATATTGTTGCATTAAAAACAAATATGAATACAAAAAGGGTATGTACAACAACAGCAACATTGCACAATTACTAACTGTACTCTCCGAACACACTCATGAAATAATGTAGTTAGCACAGCACTTACTAATTACCTTGTTATTATGTAACACAAATGTGACATTGAATTAATTATAATTGTTTTTATTTTGCAGATACTCATGACCATCGTACATGAAAAAACTTGTCAATTTCCTTTGCGTGATAGGTGAATTATAAAGAAAAAATGTGAAATGCGATTAAGGATGCTAACGAAAATAGAAGATTTAAAAAAAGAACGTACTTAATAAACTTTGTATCAACTTTAAGCTGAGCTAAAAGTGGACTAGTAGCAGCAATTTTGTAGCATAATGGAATATGTATTGTACCTTAAATGTATTTAGAATTAATATTAAATAGAAAATACTTTTAACTTAAAAAAAACAGAAAGGAATCCGGCATTAGTATCTAAAATAAAAAGAAATTGTTAGGCTTAAACGTTGAAAGGATGAAACCCAATGTTGTAGGAAGTCAATAGAATACCTAAAAACATAAAGATATTCATTTTTAAAGGCAACAGGGGAAAAATATATTTGTGTATCTTTAGTAAAATCTGTATTTTGTTTCGGCGAATTTTAAGTTTGAACCTTTTTTGCTCAGTGCTGTCTCCTAGAGCTCTTTATACTATTTATACGCATAGATAAAACAAAAAAACAGAGAAGAGAATTTTTTCTAAATGGCGGCCTTTCCCGAATCTTAAATATGTTTCACGAGTGTTTTTTAAGCCGGGTCGCAGCAATACAAACCAAACTCCTAGACTCCAGGAATCAAGCTACGTATCTCTGTCCTTCTCATCATGGGATTCGGTTTGGTTCCTTATAGCTAAGTTAGCTTTAGGCACTTTGTATAGATCCATGTGTAAGTCCGTGTGACGTGTAAATGTGCACTTGACAAAAGTTTTAATAGTTTACATTACTGCAAATCGTACATAGCACAAATTGAATGGGAGGTATAGCAAATCGTAGATATTGAAAGGATATGTATACATATAGCAGAGACTAGTTTAGCATAAACAGTTAATATTATCTTGTGGGTGGATCGCGGCTCAAGAAACGTTTTAATTTTTATGTACTGTTATTTATAGACGAATTAAAAGGTAATGATAAAATTTTGAACGTACTGTAAGTTCTAAATTTGCATTTATAAAGTATATATATTATACACAGAAAACGAGGAATGGAGAAACCGTACATAATTCTGCGCGTCGTTATATAGGAATTGACTTTATTTAAACTAAAGCAAAACTGAAGCCTATTGAGAAAGATGATGAACCCTGTCACTTGCATATAGTCACTTACTCACTCACCTTTAAAAAAATTCGATCCTCTAAGCCATTTCAATAAAAGAAAAACGAAACAAAAATCACATAAATCCATCTCAGAAAGTGCTATAAGAACATACATTGACAACATCAAATTCCTACGAAATGAAAGACTTTAAAATCTAAGCCTTCAAATAAATGGAGAAGAACGTAAGCAAATATAAACTATACACACGATAAACAAATATTGAAGAATATGTATATGAAATTTACACATGACAAAGAACATCTCTAGTACATTGATATTTGTTAAGGATCGTTGGAATTTGTAGTTTAATTGGATTGTATTTCATATACATACATATAGCAACGCTGTTAGGGTAGACGTATAACTCGAGAACATGTATATTGTATATAGAACATTTAGCTGCGGCTCCTAAACACAACATTAAACCACAAAAGCAAAAGCAACACAAGCCGATCGAATAAATGCAAGTGCAACCATTTGTGCAAAATTGTTTTTGAAATCCGAATTATATATTTGCTTTGCCCTTCAATCACAACACAAAGAAGAACTTTTAGTAAATTAAGACACACTTTAGCCAAGCTAATTGTTGTATAAATACTAGTAAATAGAAAGAGCAAAAGTAAAATAAATCCAAGTTTATTTCTAATAAATCCTTAAACAGACAACAAAAGAAAATCTACTGTTAGTGACAAATTACAAAAAAAAAACACAAAATGGTAGCAATATGCAGGAAAAACAAAAGGTCAAAGTAAAGAAAAACTCGATATGTTCTTATGAATGTAACATTAACGAATTAACTTAAAGTTTAATTAAACTGAATAAATGAGAATTTTACTGAATAAAAAATGAAAAAAAAAAAAAAAACGAAATTATATTCAAATTGATTTTTGTATGAGATTTATGCGTTTTTATTATTATTTCAGGAAAGCGGTGGATCCGGCTTTTTGCATGCTATATAATAATTTGATCACCATTGCCATACAATCTTATCTTGACATGACGGTTGCTATACTAACTAGTTTTTAGTGTTAACATAAAACACTAAAACATATTATTGACCCTAAAACGTACACCCTACTTCTGTCTTTAAGGCAAACTTACGCTCATATTTACAACATCCGCAATTAAAAAAAAATTAAGATTTTATTTGTTTTTAAAATTCTGGGAAAAGTTAAAGTTTATTTTGTGGTAATTTATTTAATCCACAGATTTACATTTAAATTATAAAATAAAATAAAATAAAAAAAATAAAGCATAAATTTACAAATTTAATCAACCTATTAGAATCATGGTTTAGTTGAGTTTACTACATAATTTATACTTATAATATTACCAAAATTGTACTTGGATTGAAAGTAAAAGACAAGTATTTTAATTTGGCCTAAGCCCTCGGATACTACTATTATTTAATAATTTAATCAACCTATAAGAATCATGGTTTAGTTGAGTTTACTACATAATTTATACTTATAATATTACCAAAATTGTACTTGGATTGAAAGTAAAAGACAAGATATTTTAATTTGGCCTAAGCCCTCGATACTACTATTATTTTGACAACTGTACAATTTTTTATACAAGGTGAGTTCCAAAGTAAACAGGACTTAAAAAAAAAAGACAGAACAAATAGTTTTTTCGGCAAAATCAATTTATTTTATTCAAAATAGTCTCCTTCTGCTTTAATACAGCGTTTTGCACGGTCCAAAAGCATGTCGAACGAGTGTTTTAGCTCGTTGCCCGGTATGGCCGCCAGTATGCCGGTGCAAGCCTTTTGAATGGCCTCTACGTCTGCATAACGCTTTCCTTTCATCGGCAAATGCATTTTTCCGAAAAGGTAGAAGTCGCACGGTGCCATATCAGGTGAATACGGGGAGTGGTTGATGGTTAAAATGTGATTTTTGGTCAAATAGTCGAACACAAGCGTCGATCGATGAGACGGCGCATTATCGTGCAACAAACGCCATCTTCGCGATATTCGGGCCGAACACGTCGAATACGGCGCACCAAACGGTTCAAAACCCCAAGGTAGAATACCGCATTAACGTTTTGGCCGGGTGGAACAAATTCTTTGTGGACAATACCCTTGGAAT
>VNJZ01010663.1:0-121141 GCA_008042795.1 Drosophila asahinai
CCTATGTTATTTTGCACAGCCAATCTTTGCTTTTGACATTAAACAAAAATAAGGACATGGAAGGTCCTTTATAATTTTATATATAATATAATCTTAATATTGAAATACAAAAAAAATGGAATTAAAAAGTTAAATACTACGAATTTTACGTTGTCAAATTGTTGTTTTATTTATATTTCACGCATAAATGTATTCAAAGTGTGCAAAGTGTCGACATATATAGTATTTACGCTAAGCACAATTTGACAAACATTTTAAGCTTCACAGCCCACTGTATTTTGTATGGGAATTAGGCAAAACTTTAAAGATTTATTGTGACTAAACTAAGAGCGTCCCCAACATAATTTTTATACCCAAATGTAAGTTGAAACACCCCCTATCTATGTTTTTTTTTTTTTAATTTTTTGGAAGGGGCCCGTATAATAGAAAATTACCCATTATTTTTGTGTGTTGTTTGTTTCGCCAAATTAGTATCTATCTAAGCAAAAGATCCCAGAGATAATAAGTGCCAGAGCTTCCAAATTTGGAGCCAACATTTTAATCCGTTGCACGCAGATCAAGTATGGTTTTTTATGCATTTCTTTACGCAAAACTGCCTTAAATCTTTAAAGGAAAACTCCCCACTTTGTATAAAGAAAATTTGTTTATTTTTTGCTAGACTCATCGTATATTTATGACAACATTTACGTTTCCTGCTGTTTTTGGGCTCACTATTTATTTTTCGCTGTATATAAACGTATATAAAACTCACTTTAATCCGATTACAAATAATCCCCAATCATTCGAACGTAATCCTCGAAAACAATAACAAAAAAATTAGTTTAAAGCAAATGTTTGTAAGTTGAATGCAAAGAATGAACTGAAGAGAAGAGCAGAGCAGGGAGAACAAGGGGAGAAGAGCTGTTGAATCCTGATGTCTTAGTTTGACGCCTCGTCCTCCAGGAAGAAGAACTGACCGGATCGCTTCTGTTCCGTGTCCTTGACCGAGTTGTTCTTGTTGATGCGGGGCCTGAAGTTATTGGGATCGCGTCGGAAGGTGATGCCAAGCAGTTCGAGGAATCGGTTCATGCCATTCAGCAGCGACTGCGGCGAGTAGGCCGTCGTCTTCACCGAGGGCTGACCTTCAATGACAATGACACGGTCGGCGAGGTAGGTGGCCATAATGAAATCGTGCTCCACCACAAATCCAGTTTTCTTGGCATGCAGAATGTACCTAAAGGGGGAAGCGGAATTCCCATTAGTTATAGATTCAGTTAAATGAAAGATCATATATAGGACATACCGCTTGATGACCTTGGCGGCCACCAGACGCTGCTCCGAATCCAAGTAGGCCGAGGGTTCGTCGATGAGGTAGACATCCGCCGGTTTGCCCAGACACAGAACTAAGGCCACGCGCTGCAGCTCACCGCCGGAGAGGTTTTGCACCTCCTGGTCCATGATCTCCTCAATCTTCATGGGCTTCATCACATCGGCAATGAACTGCGGATGCACATACGCGTCCCGGATCTTGTCGTGCAGCAAATGGCGTACATGGTTCTGGAATTTCGGTGAAATCTTCTGCGGCTTGTACGAGATATTGAGCATGGGCAGATCCACCTCGCCATCGGGCTGCAGGTTGCCGGCCAGCATTCGGATGAACGTGGTCTTGCCCGTACCGTTCTCGCCCAGCAGCACCAGGATCTCAGAGTCGCTGAAGTGACCCTGCTCCACGGTCAGCTCAAACTTGCCCAGAGTCTTGACCATTGAGGGATACACGTAGTGGTTCATGCGCTTGATCTCCTCCTCGGTGGCCGACTCGGAGACCTTAAAGGTCAGGGACTCTGTGCGGAAACGCATGTTTTCGGTGGGCACGAAGCCGTCAAGGAAAATGTTGATGCCTTCGCGGACGGAGAAGGGCATGGTGACAACGCCGTAGCAGCCGGGCACTCCGTAAAGGCAGCAAATGAAGTCGGACAAGTAATCCAGCACCGACAAATCGTGCTCCACAACGATGATGAACCTACAAAGGAGTACAATTAAGCATCAAACAGTTGAGCTTCTGGCAAGGATCGCACTTACTTTGTGGGATGCAGGAGCGAGCGAACGGTCAAGGCAGCGTTGAGACGCTGCTTCACATCCAGATACGAGGACGGCTCGTCGAACATGAAGATGTCCGCATTCTGAATGCACACCATGGCGATGGCGAAGCGCTGCAGCTCGCCACCGGACAGCTGGGAGATCTCACGATCCCGGATGTGCGAGAGGTCCAGCATGTTGCAGATCTTCGTCTGCAGCTCCCGCTCGTCCTTCTTGTCCAGCAACTCACCGACAGCGCCGCGCACCGCCTTGGGGATCTGATCCACATACTGAGGCTTGACCAGCGCCTTCAGGTTGTCCTCCAGGATCTTGGTGAAGTAGTTCTGCAGCTCAGAGCCGCGGAAGTAGCTAAGGATCTCCGTCCAGTCGGGCGGATTGGCATACTTCCCCAGATTCGGCTTCTGCTTGCCCGCCAGAATCTTCAGGGCCGTGGACTTGCCAATACCATTCTGACCCACCAGGCCGAGCACCTCGCCGGGTCGCGGGATGGGCAGACGATGCAGCTTAAAGGAGTTCTTGCTGTAACGATGCGTTGTGTGCTTGTCCAGGTTGCTGGGCAAGTTGATGATTGTGATGGCCTCAAAGGGACATTTCTGGAGGAGAGGAAAAGATAAATTAGATCACAGCGAGGGCGACAGTTAGAGCTGACCCACCTTGACACAGATACCGCAGCCGATGCACAGCTCCTCGGACAGCGAGGCTATCTTGGAGGTGGGCGTCACCTCGATGCAGAGCTTGCCCATGCGCACCACCGGGCAGGTCTTCTTGCACTCCTGCCGACACCGCTTGGGCTTGCACTTGTCATCGCTGACGATGGCAATGCGCGTCTGCTTGTCCGTCTCCTCGTTCTCCTTCCTGCGCGACATGCTGTATGGAAGAAGCGCAAAGGGTACAATTAGTCAGCTATTCTTCCTCACTAATCACTGATCTCTATAGCAATCAGTCCACTGTCAACGTTGCAAAATCCGGCCGTCAAAACAAATCTGGTGCACCGCTCCATGGGAAGCGGGGGAGGTGGTGGTGCAGGGGCTGCGTTTGCCAGCCAGTGAAAGTATAACCTCAAAGCGTGGCCAAAACAATGGCTTTCCACTCTGGATTTTCTTCCTCTGACATGCGGTAGGCGATGGCTCAGATGTCCTCGTTGACAGTGACTAAAAATCTGCGTATTTTACCTGGGAACTAGGCCGAAATTGTTGTAAAACAGACAGAACGCACGCTCTTGCGTGTCAGCCAACAAGTTTCAAAAGGGGGGAGTTTTGAAGGGTTACTCAACACTACCCGAGATGGAGATGTGCAAACTGAACTATCGATAGGTTTTTGTTGTGCCTTAAAATAAATTAACTTAGTTTTAATTGCCTTATAAAATATATTATGGAGTGTCAGCCAGCACTTAAAATTTATAAATTCTTCTATGATTGCCTATATTTCAATAAAGTAAAACAGAAACTTACCAAAGCACAGTTTAAAAAGTCACTCTTACCGATATATGTTGCGCGAGGCCCTTGCAGAACATATCGATATCTTCATGTTTTTGACAATCCCAACTCGCGGCCCATCCCTAGTTTTTACACGTCGTTGATTTTTGTGGGACTGGACAGGCTTAAAAATGGTCGTACAAGATGATACCATAAATTCTGGGGAACCGGAGAAGACAGAGAATGTGACGGTGGTGCCAGAGCAGGCCAAGATCTTCACGGTAGAGAGTGAGTATCCCCCGGGGACGCTTTGCTCCTCCGCTCCCTTTAACCTAAAAGTCTGTATGGTAATTTATGTGAACTTTCACTCTCGCTGCAGTTCTGCACATGATCAAGGATGCCCAGCAGCAGCACGGCCTGCGCCACGGCGACTTCCAGCGCTACCGTGGCTACTGCACCCGCCGCATCCGCCGTTTGAGGAAGGCGCTGAAGTATCCGCAGGGCGACAAGCGGCACTTCAAGCGACGCGACGTGACAATCAGCCAGTTGACGGGCAAGAAGGCCGACGAGCGCTTCTTCCACATCCCACTGATCAGCGCCGAGCGGGCCTGGGCGTATGCCATGCAGCTGAAGCAAGAGTCCAACACGGAGCCGCGAAAGCGCTTCCATTTGGTCAGTAAGCTGCGGCGGGCCTGCTTCTACGCCCTCCAGCTCCAGGAGCTGTGCAATGTAAGTCAGCTAGATAAGGAACATATTATTATAAGCAATGTTTTAATGATGTTCATCTCCCAGACGGAGGCCTTTGATGCCCGCACGAAGCTGGAGTGCGAGGCCTACGTGGCCTGGATGCACGGCAGCCTGCACTTTGAACTGCAACTGTGGAAGACGGCCGGCGAGCACCTGAAGCGCGCCCAGGTGGTGTACGAGAACCTGGGCAAGGCCCTGCCCGACGACGAGCAGGAGCTGTACCGGGCCAAGGTGAACGAGTTTACGCCCAATCTGCGCTACTGCGCCTACAACATTAGCGGCGGGGCCAGCAGCGGCGGCAAGATCGATGAGATCCTGGAGCTACGCGCCCAGGGTGTGCTCGAGAATCTGGATGTGCTGGTCAGCCAGACGAAGACGGAGAGCAGCGAGGGCCTGCAGACGATCGACTGGCGCGGTCGCAAGGTCACCGTGCGCCCGGAGAAGGTGCGTTTGTTCCTGCTCAGCGCCCAGGAGCTGGACAAGTCGCTGGCGAAGACCACCAAGCCGGATTCCAAGATCGAATTGATTGAACGCATTTTGATGGACTGCAAGGACGCCATTCAGGCTGTGCGGGACGAGATTAAGCAGGATCCCAAGCTGCGTTCACTGACCACGGGCCAGACGGTGTCGGGAGTGCAATATCTGCTGGCCTACTTGAGCTACATCCGGCACAGCCGCACGCTGCAGCGCAACTTGTGCCTCGTGGAGCAGGCCAAGCTCAACTTTGACGATCCCAACCAGCAGAGTCAGCAGAACGTGGCCAGCGACGGCAAGCGCGTGCGATCCCAGGATCTGGCCCGCCTGTACGAGATCATCCTGCAGAACGTGACCGAAATGCAGCAGATCAACGGCATGGAGGATGACGCCCAGTACCAGGGCGAGGTGGAGAACCTGTCTCTTACCTTCAAGGCCTTCCGTTGCTACTACATTGCCCTCACCCTGATCGACATGAAGAAGTGGAAGGAGGCGGTGGCGCTATACGAGCGTGCCTCCAACTACGCCACCGAGGCGCTCAAGGGCAAGGCCAGCGCCGAGTTCCAGCTGCAGGCGGAGCTCAAGAAGGTCGTGGCCACCATCGAGGGCTGCAAGTTCTCCGCCCACGCCTACAGTGTGCTGGAGGATGACAATGGTGAGGAGCAGGGAACCACCACCAAGGCGCAGAAGACCACAAAGCCGCTGTACGAACGCCTGTCGCTGTACAAGGAGGATCAGTCGCTGCACACCAAGACGCCCAATGTGTTCAAGCTCACCCCCGACATGGAGCCCATACCGTGCAAGCCCCTCTTCTTCGACCTGGCCATGAACTACGTGGAACTGCCCTCGCTGGAGGACAAGCTGGAGTCGCCCGGCAAGAAGGCCGGTGGAGTCACCGGCTTTGTCAAGGGATTCCTTGGCTGGGGCGGCGGCGGTGGCGGCAACAAGTGAGGCGACCACACCCACCACGAACCATGACCATCACTCTTCTGGAATTCCATGCATCCATGTTACACTTATAAAGCCTTCATGTCGCGGTATGTCCGTTGTTCTTTATAAGTTCCCTGTTTTTATGGCTTGTAAACCCGCCAGATTTGTTTTTCTACGAAACCTTTTGTAAGTTAAAAAAAAAAAAAGTGAACAATTATTCGGTAATAAAGGAACCTTCAACAGAGCGAGTAAGTTCCTCCAGGGAGAAATCTATCATCTATATTTATCGAGAGAGAGCTAGAGCTGGCAAAATATCGATGTTTTGCACTATCGATTTTTTCGATATTTTTTCCTTCGATGTTTTCTAAGCCCTACAATTTCTGCTTATAAAAATTATATTACCGGCAGTTGAAGCCTTGAGTGATGTTATTTTTTCACTTAAAACGATTCCGGCTTTAAGGGATTCATTTAATTCAATATATAAATCAGATAAATCAGAACTAAAACAGAAGTATAACCAAATATTTCCCTTCCAATATTGGAGGGACTATCGTCATAATCATTTCAAAGGCTTAAAATGGAGTCTAATCGGTCAGTTCTATACTTTTTTTAACAAAATAAAAAAATGGCAACGCCTGAATACTCAAAACAATCGAAACTATCGATAGTGCCCCGATGTTTTGCCAGCACTAGAGAGAGCGTTATATCCTAAAACTACGTGACTACGAATACTCTTAAAGGATCCTATTCCCTATTCCATTTGGAGATAGCCCAGCTCGTAGAACTCCATCACCAGCTCCCGGATGCGCAGATGATACTCGGATGTGAGCGTCTGGGTGCATTTGATCTCCTTCCCGGTGAGATTGAGCTCGCTCATCACGTCCAGATTGGGCAGGTTGTTCGGATCAAAGGTGACAGCGGGCAGGATCCACATGCCGATGGCCAGGCCATAGTGCACCTGACGCACATACTCCGCACTGAGGCGCTGCAGCGAGAAGGCTTCGCACAGCTCCTGCACTCGCTCGGCGGTCGCCGGACTCCCCTCCAGTTGGTGCATCAGTTCCAGGCCCAGAGCCTCCGAGTAAGCGGCCAGCAGCGTGTCCGTGTGCACATCCCTCAGCTCCCTGCGCGTGCTGGTGTATATAAAGTGGAGTATATCGAAAACCGGCGAGGTCCTGCGCATCGCTTGCAGATCGAAGAAGATCACCTCTTCCGGCTCCGAGCGGAACATGATGTTGTTCACCCACAAGTCCCCGTGACAGATCACACTGAACGGTGTCCTTGCCGTGGCATTAATCTCCCTCTTCAGGTTACCAAACAGATTCGGACGCAGTTCGTTAAGCAGGCGGATGGGCGTGGTCAGGCTGCCGTCGGAATTGGAGCCACCCAAGCTCTCCAGGGCCTGCTGCACCGATGTATCCAATATGGTGGCATAGAACTCGGCCGCCTCCTCGCAATAAACGATCTCCTGGAGATGCTGGGCCTCGGCGGAGAAGTGCAACGCCTCCAGTTCCTGGGCGACCAGCGACGCGGCGTGCAGCTGAGCCAGTTTCTGAGTAGATTCCCAAGGGAAATTAGTTAGGATTAGCTCTAGAGGTCACTCACCTTCATCACTAGGAGACAGTGACGCAGCTCCAGGCCCACCAGGCGATCCCTCATCCTGAATCCCAAGGCCTTGAGGTCTTGGAGGACAATGATGGGCTCCCCGCTGTCCGGATCCCGGCGATCATGGCACTCGGCGATGTGGCACACCGGGAACAGCTGCTCCCGGCTGTGGGCGGCCAGCAGGGGGGCCAGGTGGCGATAGGCATTGATCTCGTTGCTGAAGGCCTCCTCGCAACGGTACAGCTGGCGGCGGGAGAGGCTCGCAATCTGCCGCTTCACGATGACAGTGACTGTGAGGGGAAGAGGCGAGAAGGAAACGCAGAGCAAAACAAAAACAGTGAGAGCGGGAGCGGCAAACAGCTGACGTTTGTTTACGTCGCGGGCAAAGATTTATGAATGAAATGGCGCTGGCCTTGTGTGTGTGCGTCTCTCTCTCTCGTCGCTCTCTGTGCCAGCCTGCCTGTGTGCGTGCTGACCTTTAGCGAATCTATATTACGTATACGCCGCATTGCATTTAGAATGCGTGGCACAAGGTCAACCCAGCCAACGCTGCCGCTCAGCGGTTCAAACTAAAGCGATAAAATGTGAACTACAAGTGCCTCCTCGGCCTCACTTTGGTTATTACCCTCTGGAGCAAGTCAAAGGGGTTGAATAGAGCTAAAAACTCTTTAAATTTGTCTAAATGTTAACTAAAATCTAGTTGAATACTTAGTTTTAGGCTATATTCAACCTAATTATAATTGTTTTGATTATTTTAAGTCCATTTTATTGGTTTTCTACCCTTCAAGTTATTAAACAAGTAAGAAAGCTACAGTCGACTGTGTTCGACTGTGAGATACCCGGTACCAAAACGTTTGCGCTTCACACTAAAAGGCAAATTCAAATTGTACATACATACATTGTACATACATACATTGGCGCCATTATATCGCACGGCCAAGGCTCGAATGCGCCACCTGTCGGCTACAGCTTGCAACAGCAGTGCCTTAGGGCGGTGTGTTAAAATTCTAACCTTATTGCTAATAATAATAACTTCAATTAGAGGACATTCCGTGGCTCACTCCTTACCAATTTCCCGCATCGCCTCATCCGAATCCGCATCCTCCGTAGCCTGGCTGATGGTCACCCGCTTTACCACGGACATGTAGTTGTCGCCGCTGCTGCTCCCAGCGCTGCACGCGATGTGGGCAATGCTAAAGGACACCAGCTTGCTCCGGCTGAACAGCTGGCGCAAATGCTCGGCATTCTCCTCGTATTGATTGAGGGCAGCGCCACTATTCACGGCCATGGCCAGGCTGACGCCGCCGCCGCCGCTGTGCGAAGGTCCTGCAATCTGCAGGGCTGCTGCCATTGTTTCCACTTCACTTGGCTGACGACCGGCTGCGAATGGTTTCGAGTGGAAATGGGAATGGGATTGGGACTGGGACTGGGAGTGGGAGTCTGGTGCTGCCAAATCGAGAGCTGGCAGTGTGTTTCTGCCGCCGCAGCATTTTTTTTCTAGCACTGACACAATTGCGAATCGAGTCCAGGTCAGTTTTTTCGGGCAATTATTATACAATTTCCGCTGGCCAAAGAAGAAAATTGGTAACACTCTGGTTAGTGCACACCTCAGCACAGAAACACAACAAGCCCGCCCCGCCGAACAGCAAAACCTCGACTGGCGCAAAGTGCAGCACTGCACGGAGAGCTGCGAGAAACTGCAGTGGCATTTTTCGTGAGAATTCAAATGAGAAACCCCGCACGCTCTCAGCTCGCTCTCGGTTCTAAATTGGAAAATGCGCTTTTTGAAAGCCGGTAGGAGGTGGTGGCAAGTGCAACGGCTCTCGTTCAGGGTCAAAGCTACAGCTACAGTCGCCGTAGCAGTACTTTCACTCGGCGCCGTGCGTATACTTAATGCCCGACCGGCCAAAGCGGATGTTGCTCATACGCCGCATCGGCCGAGAGTCGTTCGCATTGGGCCCACAAATTCGTTGCACTTGAAATCGCATCGGTTGTCCTTGGCAGGCGCTGCGTGTGGGTCGAGGCAATGTGCATAAAAAAGCTAGCAAATAAATACGTAATAAAAAGGGGGCTTAGTTTCCATAAAAACATTACAGTGATGTCTTTAATTAAGGTCTTTACTATCGCTTTTAATTTATTTTATAGTAGGATAGTATTGATTAATATTTTGTTATTTATTTGGCTCTTTGAAACATGGTTTTTCCTAAGAAAGTTATGGAAAGCAAGGGAATTTGATCGAAAACATATTAATTAATCAGTTAACTGCCTAATTTATTATATTCTATAATAGTTTCTAATTAAAATTAGACGTTTCCTTTAAAATAAAGATTTTCTGTGAGCAAAACTTACCACATAAATAATTTTAATTTATTTTATAGTAGGATAGTAATTGATTAATATTTTGTTATTTATTTGGCTCTTTGAGACATGGTTTTTCATAAGGAAGTTAAAGAAAGCAAGGGAAATTGATCAAAACATATTAATTAATCAGTTAACTGCCTAATTTATTATTTTCTATAATAGTTTCCAATCAAAATGAGACGTTTCCTTTAAAATAAATATGTGTTGTGAGCAAAACTCACCACATAAATAAATTTCTTTAAAAATAAAATAAAACCATGCTTAAATTCTTACTTATTTAGCTTATAAATTCAGAGAATCATTTATTAAGGTTGTAAATACTTCCAAAAATGTATTATTCATAAATAATATGAGGCATTCATAATTTTTCCATATTTTCCTTGGAAGCATCCAACTTACAGCCGCGGAGTTCCTTGGAATTTTCGGTCACATAGCCGCGCAGACAAAGCCCCAATAAAGTTCAAAGACCAAGCTCATTAACAGGCAGCAAACCCATACAATGCATGGGCCCGGTCAGCAATTTGTTTATTTAATATGCATCCACAAAAGCCGCTAAATGGCCATTAATTAAATATCAGATCTGCCACGGCCAATAAATAAGAGACCGAGACCGAGACCACGACCACTCCCAGAGAGCCAAACACAATGTAAATACCAATCGTTAGGCTACGCACACCTGAGAGATCGGGAAAGTTCAAGGCTACCATCCGGCCGGCGGGTGATGGTGATTATGCCAGCTCCTTTAGTGCGGGCAACTCCGGGCTAATGCTTCCGCCTTGGCTGATCGGTTGAATAACCCCAACTGGGACATGCTCCCACAACCATAACAAATTAGGGTCAAACATGTGCAGCCATCGAGCTCGACTCGAAATCTAGACTCTACTTTGGCTCAGGCATTAAATTCAGGGTCAATCTCGGCACTTTCGAAATCGCACAGAGCCACGGATTGAGTCGGACATGGATTCTAAGCAAACTTGTCAATCATTGTTGTAATCGCTGTACTGCTTATACAGTGAGGCACTGAAAGAAAACGATACCGCTTTCAAAAAACTAATTATTAATAAACATTGTCTTGTGTGTTTCCTTTCCAAAAACTTAAACACTCTCTTAAGAAGTAGAAAGGTCGCTAAAATACATCCTTAAAAATAATTTAATAAATACTAGATTTAATTATGATAAATTATATGAATATATTATTATGAATACATTTTTTTTTACTAGACAAGTAGGGTTAAGTTAGGTTAAGACTTAGACCTTTGCAGGTCCATTGTAATCGATTTTGATCTCATATTCCTAATTCTCGGCAATTCTAGACCCTATCCGGTGGCTTTGATAAATTATTATACCCTGCTCCGGATTTTGTGTGCCCGTTTGGAAAGATTTCTTGGAAATATTCCTGCCTAATTGTCCAGTTTATGCTTGAAGAGTTCTGGCCAGGACCAGAACATGTTCTCTAAGGTCTTTTACTCCTCCTAGTCCCTGCAGATTTTACAAAAGTCGCCACTGAACAGAGCTACCAATCAGTTTGTTTTCATAGTACGTATCATGGTGCAGCATTCCGTGAGGTAGTGCTTGAAGTAGGGTGGGTAGGCACTCCACAGCCGGTTTTCTTTAAGTTCTTAAGTTCATATTTTTTCACCCACTTTTTTATTAACTGTCTTATTTTTTCAAAAATGCATTAAGTCAATATCACTTATTTATGTATATCTGATATTATTTCTGTGAGTGAATATTTTGATTTTTTTTCTAAGTACATAAATAAATATTTGTACATACATGTGCATATGTTTGTTACATCTGTGCGACTTTTGCCATGCGTAACACTGCCGGCAGGCAATCCAATCCAATCCAAATCCGACCTTTTTTGGGGGGCACTTTTATGGAGCATGAGAAACCGGAGGAGACAGACAGATATCATTGCTTTTAATTGCCCCGATCGCGCAGCGCCTAGGCCTAGGTCAGTCGCAATTGCAATAGTCTCTCCATCTGGGGGCTCAGTCTCGCAGTCTCTCAGCGCCACTCCGCCATAATTAATTTAATAAAATGTAAAGCAGCCCAGCTTGGAAAAAACTTGACTCATTCTCGGTGGCGCTCAGAAGCGACGACGACTTTGAGCGCGTTTCAAATTGGATTCGGTTGACTCACAGCATTTGAGTTCAACTCGTTTTTGTGGCATTCAACGGCAAGCGAATAAAAGTTCGCTGCCTCGAAATTCTATGATCAGTTTACAGTCTCAACTTCACCCAGACCCAGGTTCCAGTTCCCAGTTCCAGTTTCGGTTAAGGTGCCTTCCTTCTCTCCGAGGATTAGTCCCCCTTAAAAAAATATCCATAACAAAGTGAGTGCCAGTGTGAGTGTGGGTGCAATCAAACGAAATCTGAATCTGTGGGATCTTAACCTTGACTTTGGCTGGCTTGAATCAAAAGTAACAAATTGGACTCGGAATATATGTAAATGCATTTAATGGGGACATTATACAAACAGTGAACCAATGCATCTACAGTGGCTGTGATCTTGGAATTACTAAAGCGGAAAATGTGTGTTTGGCTTTCTAAAACAGTGACCTTTCTCAAGGATTAAAAAATAGTAAATGTACTAAAAATGTGATTAGGTATTGGAAAATAAACATTTTTAAATCGGATTAAATCTTTTAGATATTAAATAAATTATAAAATTAAAATAAGAACAAAATAATGAAAAATATCTTCATATTTAAAGGATTTTCTGAAGAAGAATAAAGATTTCAACAATAGGATTCCCTTTAATGAATTTTAAATGCTTTAAAACGCAATTCCTAATATTGTGACCTTTCTTACGGATTCAAACAAAAAAATATATATATCTACTAGTAAATGTGATTAGGAATTGGAAAATAAAGAATTTAAAATCGGATTAAATCTTTTAGATATTAAATATATTATAAAATGGAAAATATGGACAAAATAATGAAAAATATCTTCATATTTAAAGGATTATAATTATCTGAAGAAAAATAACAATTTCAGCTATAAGATTCCCTTAAATGAATTTGAAATGCTTTAAAACACAATTCCTAATATTATGACCTTTCTCAAGGATTAACAAATAATATATGTCCTAGTAAATGTGATTAAGTATCAGAAAACAAATTAATAAAGTCGGATTAAATTTTTAAAATATTAAATAAATTATAAAATGCAAAATAGGAATAGAGTAATAAAAAAATATCTTCATATTTAAAGGATTTTCTATACAAAAATAAAGATTCCCGCCCCTGGATTCTCATAAATGAATTTAAACACAATTCCTAATTCGACTTTAATGCAATAAAATAAGATATATAACAGAAAATACTAAAATGATTTTTACCAAATTTTTATTTGACGGATACTGATGACTGCTTGCTAATATACAATATCTTTTTGTGTTTTGAGTGTCTTTCAAGCTTTTTCCATAAAATATATAAATATTCAAGATAATGCGATTATCAAGTTAATAACAAAAATTTCCCTTACCTAAACACCTCTAAAAATATCCACAATAATTATAAATAATTTAAGAAATCCCAGAAAGCCCACTGTCTGAGTATCTCGAGCCTTGATTGCTTTGTTCCAAGCCAAATTGGAGCACTCTACGCTTGACAATTAAAGCTCGCACGTTCGACCGAGCCGCCAGTCCAATTCTTATCAATAAAAAAGCCAGTTCCAGTTGCAAAAAGTTCACGGATTAGCAACTGTAACTCATTGGCCGCAAATAGTCCGAGTTCGGGCCAAGATCTCCTCCGCGCGCTGCCCACTCTCAGCTCAGCTCTCCATTGGCCATATGCGATAATTGATTTTCCCGTACATAATTTATGACGCACGAAACTGACAGGCGACTTGTAGATTAAAAACTGCCACTGACCAACCGACCGGCCGACCGGCGGCCATAAATCTGTCCGTATCAGTTTATTAGAACGTCGGACAATATAATAATGCTCCAGCTCCTGCTCAACTCAGCTCCTTTTCTACCTTCCCTTCCATCTTCTCCTGCTGCAGGCAATCCAAACCATGCTGACCGCCTGCCAAGTAGCGCTGATCGCTGGATGTCTGGCGGCTCTGGCCGTGAGCTCCGTGCGGGCACAGTTCTTCTACCACCAGGCGCTGGGTTTGCCCTCTACTCACTCCGCTTCCTTTGAGCCCGCCAATCCTTACCAGGGCTATGCCACCGCCGATGCCCACCCGTCGGTGGTGCGGAATGCCCAGTGGGAGGCCGGGCTGCCGGCCGAACTGTCAAAGAGTGCGAGATTCTACAATGATCCCGTGATTGCCGCCAACCTGGCCAAGGAGTCGCTGCTGACGAACAAGGAAATGGCAGTGGTGCATCGCGAGGCTGAGAAGATACCGCGGGAACAGGTCTACAAGTTGTTCAAGAACGCCGGCTACCTGAGTCGCCGATAGACTCGAGTCGAGTTGAGTTCCCCTTCCCACGTGCCTTGTTGTATTTTATTTTATTTTTAGCTTGTAGTAATTGTTAATATATATTGTAAATACAATTAAATGTTTTCTCTGGAATCAGACTAAGTTCTACGCTTGCGTTTTGGTATATAAATGCTGGGGGAATGGCTCGTTCACTGAACATATAACTCGGCTCCGTTGCCGGGCAGGGTGGCAAAGACCACCTCACTGAAGTTATTGGGCTGATGACGCTCCAGCAGATGCGATGGCAGCTTGGCATAGTACTCCCGCTTCAAGGCCTTGATATACTCGTCAGCGGCTTCCACAGAGTCGCACATGGCCACTATGCAGCCGCCCCAGCTGGAAAAATAAATAGTTCTTAAACTAAATAGAGATTTATATTATTTCTGAGTGCACTTACCCGGCTCCTGTGACGCGAGCACTGACCTTCAGCTCGTTGGATATGGCAATAAGACGCTCGACATCTGGATGCGAGCACTCGTAAAGCTCACGTAGGCTCTCGTGGGACTGGCGCATGAGCTCGCCCAGCTTCTGGGCTTCCTCCGGGCTGGCTTGCACGGCCAACTGCTCGCAGATCTTCCGGAATTTGGCCACGCGACCGGATTCTGTGGAATAAAAACGAGTAAATTAATTACAAGTTATTATATCCGATTTTTTAACCCAATAAGTCAATGCCTCATTAATTAGTCACTTAATAATATTTTAAAGTAAAATCAAAACCTGTTAGACCCCAAACTCACCCTGAATAACATGCAAAGCCCTTTGCCTTAGCTTAAACTGTTCCATGTGTCGCGTGTTGGCGGACAGGAACTTGGTCTCCAGCTCCTGCTCCGTGATGCCCAGCGCCTGGCATATATCCGCTCGCGTATAGTTCCACTTGGTCAGGTTGTCCTTGATCAGCTTCTCGAACGTTTCATTATCCATTTGGCAAGCCTCCTCCAGGTCGATGAAGCGCAGAATGTCCTGCCAGTTGGCCAGACCCTTGAGCTTGGCCAGCCAGCGCGTGGCCAGTCGGCACTCCACCACCCGCTCGTTGTAGTCCGACGAAGCAGCCTTGTTCTTCTGCGCCAGACTGTTCGCCACAACGAAACACTTGCCCGCTGGCAAGGTCACCGGAGTGCCCTTGAGCTTGGGATGGAACTCGATGTGATGGGCACAGCCCACGCGACCCAAGTAGGCAATGGCCTGGTCCATGCCGCCACTGTGCGTGCCTATGTACTGCTCACACTTGGCGGAGATGGAGGCCAGCTCCCGGCGATCCAGCTGCTTGCCCTGAACATGAGCCGTAGCCAGAACAGCGGAGCTGACCATGGCACTGGAGCTAGAGAGGCCAGCGGCCAGCGGGACATTGCCGTCGACAGCAATGCGCATGCCAATGGGACTCCATTTACTGCCCAGATTCTCCTGGACGCCCTTGATGCCGCACAGGAAGTAGTTGTACCAGGCGGGACCGCCAGTTTTTGGGAGCTCGATTCTGGAAGTGGATGGTGTTTAATTAGATTAAAATGAGGTAATTAAGAACAACCTAAAAGGAGCAATTATCAGATAAAAAGATACTTGCCATTCTGGCTATTAAATATGTTTATTTTTAGTACTTTTAAGGTGCTCTAAGGCCTAATTGTTATAATTATATTATTACAAAGCATAAGTTATTAACAAATAAGAACAAAACAGCCTTTTAAATGATTCTAAAATGTATATAAGCTAAGGAAACTAAGTAACTTTTAATTATAAACGTTATTAACTTGGTTATTAGATGACTCACTCACCTGAACGTTTTTAAATCCGCATCATAGCCCTGGAACTTGGCCTCCTCCAGATTTCTTAGCTGCAACTGGCTGTCATCCGGATTCTTGGCCACTGCCAGGAAGATGCTCTGGCTCACAGCCATGGGCAGCACCGAATAACCACAGTAGTCCACATGCTCACCAATAATATTAACTCTGTAAGTATAATAACTTCATTTGTTAAAGGAATTTAATAAATAATAAACCAACTAACCTGCCAGGAACACGAACAAAGAACTCGGGCTCCGCTCCGAACTGTCGCTTGAAGAATGCACCCAAATTCTGGACACGTTCGTAGATCTTGGAGTTGGGCTGAAGCTTCTCCGGTGCCACGACCTCAACGCCGGCTTGAGCAGTTCCATTCCCGTTGGCAGTCATGTTCACCTGTTGGCGGTTGAAATTTTAATAACACTTCATCATCATTTCCAGCAACTGGTGCGACGAACCGTAAACGTGTCGCAAAACAACTCGTTAATCTTTATTTACTGCCCAAAACACATTAAAATACGTAAACAAACCACACAAACACACTCACGGCGCCTCGTTGCACCTGTAATTGTGCAAAAATTAGCTTATCAATTTAGCCTGCTCTCACCTTATCAGAATGTCGAAGCAGCTATTAGCACACAAAGTGATGGACTGACATGCCGACTAGTTATCAGTTAGGGAAACGATTAGCAAAGCACTAACATTCCAGATTGACGACTTATTTGGCGTCTTAATTGGGAAAAAAACAAAGTGCAAAAGTGCAATTGCCGGCAAATGAGAGTGAAGGGCGTGCGAGAGCGAGAGGGCAAGAGCTAACAGCTGTTATTATAGAGTGGCCAGGCAGGCGAAAGCTTAGATTTTCAGAACATCGAGGGGATTTTGAAACTTTTAAGATTTTGTGTCCTGAAATCTTTAAAATAGCTTGCATTTTTTAATTTAACGAATTTTATCTTGATATGCTCCATATATTTTTTTAGCGCTTAATTGTCTGTCTTTAAATTATAAATATATGTACTTCTATTGAAAGATTCAGCTTTTTCAAGTCTCTGAAGACTACTGTTGAGCCACTTTTTGTTTACATTTCACATAAAACGTATATAATTCCTAGCAAATATTGCAATTTATTAAGATTTTTGCGTCTTTACCGATACATACCCAGCTAACTTCTTATCGTTCTCTTTATGAGGTCAAAATAACTTGGAGAGGTTCTCGACGGCCTTATCAGGGAAGAGTTCTAGTTTTCGGTGTGAGCACGTCGCGTTCCATCAAGCAACTGAGCAATCCGGCCCGTGCCGTTTCCGTTTTTGTTAAGTCCGGAATACAATGGGTATACGGTTGGACCTCCATATCAGGGAAAGATGGGAAAAATAAATCTAAATCTCATTCACTAAATAAATAAATCGCAGAACTAAAATGGATATTATTTTAAATTTGATATTTTCATGAAAATGATAGTACTTTTCAATTTGAATTCTTCTTACCAAAGTCCGACTGTAACAGAGGTATCAGTAAGAACTTGTTGAGAGTTTTGTTTGTTTTAATGTTGCTGTCTTCACCGTTATATGGGTCAAACGTTTTTCATAATATACACATACCAATGCTTTCTGGCTTACGTTTTGAAAAACTGGTTTCTGAATTTCTATCACCTTAAGATGTGGTTTTCGGCTCCCACTTAAGGAAAGGCCATTAACTTGGTCATCAATTTGTTATTAATCTGAAGTATTTGCTTAAATGATAAGGTGCAAATTGCATTTAAAATAAGAGAACCTAATAAAAATGACATCTGATTTAGAATGAAATTGGTGTAAAAATAACTAATTTTTAATCAAATATCGTAACTTCTTAGAAAAAATGGCTAAAATATAACTAATCCTTAGCAAAATAGTAAAAACTTTTCAAATTTTTCGGCTTTTGAATCAAAATCCGTTTGCCATTCAGCGTTGCCAGATGGAAAGACAACAAAAGCCACCTGACAGCGCTGCCAGCTCTGGCCACTTCAGTTTTTCTCGTCAACGGTCACACTAGCAACAGTATCATCGCTGGAAAGATATTTGTTTTTGAAAACGGATTTTCTCGAGCCACCCAAGTGCGAATTACCATTTGCACCTGCACCGAAGTAGCACCAGGCGTTGGCCCACCGCGAAGACAATCGAAACAATGTCGAGCTTGCAGCGTACGATGCTAAAGGGCAAGTTGCCACCCACAATTCCTAGCGGGCGCATCGGAAGAGCGTAAGTGCTGCTGCTGCTGCGAGGCTGCGAAGGAGGGATGAGGCGTACGCGGTTGCTACCTTAATTTGGCTAATTGCAGGGACTCCTTTAAGAAGTCGCGCATCCGCGACTACAAGCCGGGCATGTGGAACGAGTTCTTCGCGGACAAGGAGGACGTCACGGTGGATGAGCAGCGCACCTTCCGTGTCTACCGCACCAAGCAGCCGGATAAGCCGGGACCAGTACTGCTGCTGCTCCACGGCGGCGGCTATTCGGCGCTCACCTGGGCTCATTTTTGTGTAAGTATCTGAAGTTTGCTATGCGTGGAGGTTCTTAATTAATTAATTCTTAATTCACCTGTAGTCAGAGGTGACGAGCATGATCCACTGCCAGTGCTTGTGTGTTGATTTGCGGGGACACGGCGACAGCAAGGTGGATGATGAGGATGATCTCTCGGCGGATACGCTGGCCAAGTGAGTTTATAATATCAAAATTCTCAAAAATAAGAGGAAAAAGAGAATAGAAAACTACTTTTAAAGGTTTTTAATGTTTTTTAGATGCATTTTTAATTCATTTGATAATTTTTTAAGGTTCCTAATACTTCCCTACTAAAGTTAAATTACAATTTCTCAAAATCCCTTAAAACAGAGACATTGGCGACTTGATTCTAAAGCTGTATCCCGAGGATATGCCTCAGGTGTTTGTGGTTGGCCACTCGATGGGCGGCGCCATTGCCGTACACTTTGCCAGCATGGCTCTGGTGCCCAATTTAATTGGCATTACCGTCATCGATGTTGTGGAGGGCACGGCCATGGAGGCTTTGGCCAGCATGCAAAGCTTCCTGCGCTCCCGTCCCAAGTATTTCCAGAGTATCCCGAATGCCATCGAATGGTGCATCCGAAGCGGCCAAGTGCGCAATGTGGACAGCGCCAAGGTGTCCATGCCGGGGCAGATAATCAAGTGAGTGGAGGAAGTCTCATATTTGTAAATCCTTAAATTGGTAAATCTTTTCGCTTCCCTTAGCTGTACAACGAATAAACTGGCAACGAATGATCTGCCCTTACCCGACGATGTGCTGGAGGAGGCTCACCACACCAGTATGTTCCCCAATCCGTTTAGCATTTCGGAGGACGAGGAAGTGTCGCCGCCGGGCGATGAGGCTGCCGAAGGCGAAAGTGCAGCAGCGGGCGTAGATTTCAAGAAGCCCGTCACGACCAAAACAATGACCGAAACGGCCAAGAAGTAAGCCTCAGAACATTAGTTAGTACCAACCTCTGTCCGTCCGTGTGAAACAACAGATCTCAGAGACTATAAGAGCTAGAGTTACCAAATTTGGTGACAACATTTAAAATTTGGCCACGCCCACTTGCGCCCTCAAAAATCATAAAAAAATTTAAATAAGCTACATTCGTTATTTTCGGGTTATAGTTAATAGATACAAATAATGAATAAAATATAGCGGACGTTTCCTGAAAATTTCAGTAAAATCGGATGGTAAACATGAGAGATATTAGCAATAAGGTTAGCATTTTAACACACCGCCCTAAGGCACTGCTGTTGCAAGCTGTAGCCGACAGGTGGCGCATTCGAGCCTTGGCCGTGCGATATAATGGCGCCAATGTATGTCTGTACAATGTAGTGTATGTACAATTTTAATTTGCCTTTTAGTGTGAAGCGCAAACGTTTAGGTACCGGGTATCTCACAGTCGAGCACAGTCGACTGTAGCTTTCTTACTTGTTTAATGTAATTTTTATTCTTTCCCAGCTACACCTGGCGCATCGATCTGTCCAAGTCGGAGAAGTATTGGGTCGGCTGGTTCTCGGGCCTGAGCGACAAGTTCCTCAACTTGCGCCTGCCCAAGCAGCTGCTCCTCGCCAGCATCGATGGCCTGGACCGCACGCTGACCGTTGGCCAAATGCAGGGCCGCTTCCAGATGCAGGTTTTGGCCCGTTGCGGCCACGCTGTCCACGAGGACCGTCCACACGAGGTCGCCGAGGTGATTAGCGGCTACTTGATCCGGAATCGCTTCGCGGAGGCCGCCGGCGAGTTTCGCTGCCACATGCCGTCGTGCTAAGCGAGCTGTGGTCGCCCCTGAATCCAAGGTTGATGAGCACAAGCTGAGGTCACAACAAAATGTCTATTTTTGAATGGAGCATTACACTTTGAACTAACACAGATGCGTGCATATATATATATACAAATTGTAGGGCGTAGGATCAGATATATATATATAGCATATATATACTTATAATCCCGTAATTTATTCGGTACTTTTAATTAAAACTATGAATTTCTAACATTGTACTTTATACTCCTTTTTTGCCAAAATCTAAACCAGCGAAATCAACGAGGAGGAGGCTTCTTAAATTGTTACAAATGCGTGTGTATTAAATATGTGCCAGAGATCAAAATGAAATTTAACGAAATCCAAATTATACGAATGCAAAATAAGTTGAATAAAGCTATTTATTAATCGAATGTTAACCGAAATTAATGCTGTTGTTAAATATGAACATATACGAGCACAAGTCACATGGATACACATGCATACATTTGGTGTTTATATGTGTGAGTGAAGTGGATGAGGAGATCCCAAGAAGTAACGGGACCATGATAAAATTACTGCAGGTAATCTTGTCGGCAAAATATGGTCCCTCCACAAACATAACAAAAAGTGCGAGTGAGAGGAGGTCGCTTAGTATTAACCCTTAGATGGTGCGTGGGGTTTTTACGTTACGTGTTATAATAAATGAAAACTTATTTTTTAATTTTTCATAATTTTGAGTTTGAAAAGAAGGTTGTGCTCCAAGTTCTAACTCCAAAATATATTTCTTAAATATAACTTTTTTATAACTACATTTATTTGATCATTTATCTTATTAATGTTTGGTTTCTTAAATTAAATTTAAAAATTTCATCGAATTTAAATTTAGCAAGGGGTAAGGTAATGCCGCAAAAATTCCAAAAATACTATTGGTCGGCATTAATATTTTGTTTAAAAACAAACCATACATGCTAAACTGCATTTAATCTTGGCATTTATTGAATTCGGTCTGCTTGTTTCGAAAAAAGGAACACTCACAAAACTTTGATGATAACAGGGAATAACATACACAACACACACACTTAGTCCACGAAACGGAAGCCCCCATCGGACTTCATCTTCAGCTTGGACTCCAGAGACTGGATGCGACGCAGCCGCTCGGCGATCTGTTCGCGTATCTCCTGGCGATACTTCTTGCCCTGGCCCATGGACTCCATTTCGGTCAGCCACTCGGCTCGCTCGTTGATCTGGTCCAAGACTAAAAGGAAAATTAAAATTGATATAGAAAATAAATTATGGTTTCATGGTTAACTTACGCTCATTGATGAGATCCTCTTCTGTCACATTTTGCTCCTCACGTGGACGGCGGCGCGGCTTGACTGCCGGATCGGGCAAATGGGTGCCCGCCATGGTGAACTGCAGCTGGGACTTGGCCTTCTCGCCATGCATACGGTTATCAGCGGGCGGACGGTAGTAGCTGTGCTTGTAAGCCCCGCTCGCCTCAATCTGGCGCAGGTTCTTGCGCTTGGCGTTGCGTGCCCGTTCTAGGATGGCCAGGGTCTCCTTGTCCGGATCGTTTTTAGTATTGGGACGGGGTGGCACGGGCAAGGGCAGCGGTTCCCCAGTGCGAAGGCTCTCGTCGATCTGCTTGCGCACCATCATCGACATCTTGGACTCCTTGACGAGCACTAAGGGAATGCAGAGATTGCATGATATTTAAAAGTATATTTTTCAATAGCTCTAAGTAGGTCAAAGAATGTCTGGGCTCAGAGGTTTATATATCAAGATATATATCAAAATATGTCTTTCATATTTCCCCCCTTTTACCCTTTATTTTATTATCTCTCTGAGGTCCCGCAAACCCTCTTCAGGGACTCTCTACTAGGAATCAATAGGACTCTTATGAGCCATAGTACATTCATCCCAGAATCTATGAACTCTGAAACTCTTCCTTCCCCACAAACCCACTTAAATACCTCTTCAGGGACTCTATACTACGAATCAAAAGGATTCTTATGAGCCATAGTACATTCATCCCAGAATCTATGAACTCTGAAACTCTTCCTTCCCCACAAATCCACTTACATCCCTCTTCAGAGACTCTTTACTAGGAATCAAAAGGATTCTTATGAGCCATAGTACATTCATCCCAGAATCTATGAATTCTGAAACTCTTCCTTCCCCACAAACCCACTTACATCCCTCTTCAGGGACTCTCTACTAGGAATCAATGGGATTCTTATGAGCCATAGTACATTCATCCCAGAATCTATGAACTCTGAAACTCTTCCTTTCCCACAAACCCACTTAAATACCTCTTCAGGGACTCTTTACTAGGAATCAACAGGATTCTTATGAGCCATAGTACATTCATCTCAGAATCTATGAACTCTGAAACTCTTCCTTCCCCACAATCCCACTTACATCCCTCTTCAGGGACTCTCTACTTGGAATCAAAAGGATTCTTATGAGCCATAGTATAAACATCCCGAAATCTGAAACATTTCCTTTACTTACATCGAATCAAATCGGCGGTCTCCTTGCTGTACGTCACCTTGGCTGAGTGAAAGGCACCGGCACCGCCTGGAACAATTCGTTCGCTTGGCCACATCGGAAGCTTCTGCGAGCCAGCGGGCTGGTGGTCGCCATCTCCGCCCTGCGCCTCCTGGTGCGCCATTAGGCCACCAGGCAGGGCCTTGATCTGAACGTTATTAAAGCGATGTCGGCTCATTTTTTTTTTCTCGTAAATAAATCTATGAAATTTGGTTCGGAATAATGTAGGAATAGCTTCGTAAATTTCGTCGTGTGCCGTGTCTCGAGGATAGCGTCGGTATGAGAGTTGTTTTAGGCCGGACAACAAACCTGGAGAAGCATGGCAACCTGGGTTGTTAGGCAAAAGGCAAACAGCAAGGGTATTTCTTTTGTTTGTTTTTAATTCTCGAAATAATTTATTGAAAATAAATATATGTGTGTGTATGTGTGGGGTAGGTACACGCTCACATCCTGATAAGACTGACTCTATGCACACAGTTCGTCTACGAGTAGTTGCACTTTACACTTTAAACCATCTTTCTTTATCCCAACTTGCGCCGTTTATTAATAAATAAAAGCATTTTAGCGTAAATTTACAATGTTGCGGTAATATTTTAGAAATATCTCTGACAAGAAATTAGAAAACATAAAATATTTCTACATGCGGTTTGTTCGGTTCTTTTTTTTTAAGAGTTTGTTTATACAATTAAAATTAGGCTACACGTTTTTACGCTCTCTCTTATTGGTATTGATTTTTTTGGCTGCCTTCTTGCCGTCGTCGTCGTTTGTGTTTGAACCTAAGCTTAGGCTAAATATATAATATATATATGTATAATTTCTTTGAAAACAACTAAAACATAACATCATATCGAGTGGTTGGTTGATTGGCTGATAAACAATTGACTAAAGCAAACATAATGGTAGATATTAGACATTAGATGATGATGCATATGCTTATATGCACTTACGCTTACTTATACAAAATACAATACAATTCCTTCTTATTCTTCCTTCCTCAACACAACAATATATAGACAGTGAAACATTAAAGTTTAGTGTGTTGTTCCTCCTCCTCTTCCTTCTCCTTCTCCTCTCTGGGTGTTCAGCAAATATGTTCCCATTTTTATAATTTAAAATAAATTATGTGTGTATAAACATATCCTTTAGGTGACTCTTTCTACTACATCATTTCAGCAAGCAATGTTTTTTGATTCGCGCAAACAGTTCTCTCTCAGCTCTCAGCTCTCCCATCTCAATTCTCCATCAGCTTCCTTTCTAGGTTTTTTAGTTGCGAAAAGTAATCTTAGTCAGTCTCATGGTCGCGATGCAGAGTTCATTTTATAATTTTTACTAGATAAACCATTTTCGTCGTCGTTCTGGTTAAAGTTGATATAGTTGATGGTTGATGGGTGGATGGTGTGGTTGTTAGGCTTAGAATAGCGTGAAATGTTGATCAAATTTGGCCAAATTTTCCTAGGTAGAGAGAAGTTATGGTGTATATTGTGTGTTTGCGTTTGCATTTGCCTTGGCTTGGCTGGGTTAGTTTGAACTACAGAAATGGCGACGAACATTTTATACGAAACCTAGACATTAATAACATGGACAGCACACACACAAGAAGATGCCACGAAGACGCACCCGCTGCCCCTCAGCTGACCCAAGGGATTCGGGACAACGGCCAGCCGTTGGACCTGCGAGCCCGGCCATCTGAGGAGCAGCCAGCGGGGAGCGTCTCTCTCTCTCTTGGCACACAATTAATAAAACTTAACATTTAAACAAACTAAAACCTAAAACGATTACAAAGGGCGCGACACAAACATAGAGGCGATTCTTACAAAACTATATATGTTATGTTATGTATAAAAACATTTAAATCAAACTTTAAACACGGTTCAAAGCTGGGTGTGAACACAAAAGAGTGTGCAATCGAATCGGATCCCTCAGTTCATTGCCTGCTCAGTCATTTGGCGGCACAGCGTCTCGAGCTGTTCCAGGCTCTTGAAGTCGCTCATCTTGTATTCGGTGACTCGGTGCAGCGCTGGCTGCGACAGGCAATGATCCGCGGCATTATTATTATTATTTTTGCTGCCTGGCTGACAGAGATTGTGGAGACAGGCACCACCTTGGCCACCTTGGGAGCACAGACAGCAGGTGCCACTGCTCACAGCGGCGGCGGCGGCGGCTGCTGCCAGCAGTTGCAGCTGCTGCTGGTTAATCAAGTTGTTGTTCAGCATGCTGTTGTTATTGTTGTTGTTGTTGCTAATCAGGATCTGTGGCTGCTCCTCCTGACTCTGACTCGGATTACTAACCATCACAACGGCGGCCATGGTCTTCTTTGGTTGCTGCTCCCCTCCATTCCCGCTCATCTTTCGCTGCTGCTGCTGCTGCGGCTGCAGGTTGTCGTTGGATCCACTCAGCACTCCCTGGCCGGGCTTGAAGATCAGTTGCTGCGGCTGCTGGGGTCCGCCGGCCACCAGGATGAGATTGTTCAGCGATCGGCGGTGCGACTGTGGCGGCGTCTGCTGTGGCAGCGCCGGAAAGTGATTGTGCTGCTGCAGCATCTGTTGCATCTGCTGGGCATGATGGTGCGGCTGCTGCTGCTGCTGCTGGGGATTGCCCATGAAGCTGGGGTAGGAGGAGCTCTTGTATTGCGGCTGATGCGAGGGACCGGCGCCATAGCCATTGTAGTCGAACTGTGGGAGTGGCGGCGGCGGCAAAGGCTGCTGCTGCGGATGGTGAGGCAAAGGATGCTGGAGGCAATTCAAGGAGAAGTTCAGCATGTCGTTGGAGTTCTTGCGATTGTTAATCCGATCGTTGCTGCCGTTCTTCGTGTCGCACTTGCGGGTTTTGCCATTCCATCTTTATAAAAATAATTAATTAGTTAGTAAAAACCCATATTTCTAATAGTAAATATCAACACTCACCTCGGCTTGTTGATGCTCCCATTGCTCGGCCCACTCCCGGCTGGCTTCACATGATGCAGCTTCGGCACCATGGAGATCTTCATCTTGGACAGCTTGAACTTGAGCTCCTTGAGCTGATTGGCATGGTTCATGAACGCCTCGTTGTGTATGGAGCGGTCTAGGATCCACATAAACACGCCCAGGGTCTCGTCGTCCTGCGCCGCATACGGATCCTGCTGCAGAGTATTGTTCACAATATCGATCACCTTGAGGAAGCGCAGTCCAATGTTCTCCTCCGGCGGCCCCAAGGCTTCCACCGGCTTGATGGGCGTCAGCACAATGTTCGTCAGCTCCTCCACAGCCGTGCTCAGCTTCATTTGGCCCGTGAGCAGCTCCTGTTCGACACGGCCCAGGATGTGGGCACGCTCCCTTAGCTTCTCGATGCACAGGGCCAGCTTGTGGGAGGCGCCCTTCGTGACGCCCACGCTCTGGAGGAAGTCCTCGGTGATCAGTAGCATCTCCTCGTACGTCATGTTCTTGAAGAGCTCGATGTACTTGTGCAGGCGCAGAGACTTGAGCCAGAGGCCAATGCCCGACATGCCCACGTTGCGGGTGTGGAACTTGATGTAGTTGGGCTTGTTGAACTCGTCCAGCCGCGTATCGGAGCCACTGTTGGCCAGGGCACCGCGCTGGTGCTCAATGGAGAGGGAGAAGCTGCGCGGCTTGTTGGCAAACTGGGCCAGGTTCTCCGTGGAATTGGAACAGTTGTCGTTGACGGTGATCACCGAGGAGTTGGACGAGCTGGAGCAGCTGGAGATCGTTTGGGTGGTCAGGCTGTTGGAGCGTCGCGTCTTCAGTGCGGCAATCTTGCTGTCCAGGCTCCACCGGTTGATATCGCCAAACTGATCGCCCACGTTGCCCATCAGGATGGAGGCGTAGGGCGGTGCCTGGAGGAACTGCTGCGGGGCCAGGCTGCTGCTACTGCAGGGCGCCTCTCCCAGGTCCGCCGTCGACGGATCAAAGTCAAGTATTTCCGTGCCATTCTTGCTAAATGACGTGTCATGATCGTCGCCGCCACCAATGCCCAGCATAGAGCCCGCCACCGCTCCCGCGACGACGCCGTTGACCAGCGAGGAGCTGCCCTCCAGCGACAGGCCGAGGCTGTTCTGACTAGATGCTAATTCGTTCAGGGTAATACCATTAAGATTATCACAGAGTGGATTGATCGATCCGCTTCCTCCGCTGCCGCTGCCGCTGCCTCGCCAGTCTCCTCCAGAGCCACCGGCCAGCTTGTGCTGCAGCTGCTTGCTGGGCGGAGCAATCGTTTGCCAGTCGTTGGTGCGCGAGGATCGGCTGCCACTGGCCACCGACGAACAGGAGGCTGTCGAGGAGCTGGCCGCCGAGGAGGAGGTGGAGCTGCTGCCACTGCCCGTGGAGCTGCTGCTGCCGCCGCCGGCGACCAGTTGCGGGGAGGGCTGCAGGAAGTAGCTGCGATTAGTCAGGCCCGCCGCCGCCGCCTGGATATGATCCTCCAGGTGACGCAGCCAGATATTGAGCGACCGCCGGTCGTCGCTGGTGATGGCCGGATGGATGAGCAGGTACGAGAAGATCTGCTGCACCAGCTCCGTGGGCACAATCTGCTGCATGGTGTCCTTGACGGCCACCGGTATTAGGGTCAGGTAGATGAGCTTGGCCTCCTCGTTGCCGGGCTTCAAAAGCGGCAGCATGTTGAGCACCTCGTGTAGGATGTCCTCCTTGCGGGCGTACAGCTTCCGCTCGTCACACTGCGCCGATGTGGTGATCTGAAAGTCGCTGCCATAGCAGGGCATCGAATCCTTGTCCGATGACGAGGAGGACATGGCATCGAGCAGATCGCACGGCTGGAACGTCTTGTAGAAACTTAGCAGATTCTGCAAATACGCCGGATTGTTGGCATTTATGTCGATCACCACGCTGCTGAGGTTCGTCTGGGAGGTGCCCAGGTTCTGGGTCAGATTGCTGTCAATCGAATACTGAAGGAACTTGAGGCTCGGGTAGCGCAGGCGCTTCAGCAGCGCGTACATCACAACGGTTCGCTCGCAGTCGTTCCACTTCTCAAAGAGATTTGTCACTGTGGTCACCTGCTCGCAGAACAGAGCATTGTTCTGGTTTTGACTGGGATTGGGATGGGGATTGGAATTGCCATTGGCCTGTGTGGCCGTTGTCGTGGCTGCTGCTGCCGCCTCCTTGGGCGTGGATGTGCTAGGTAGCTGCATCTCGTGGGATGCTGCGCTGTTGTCAGTTGTTGTTCCAGTTCCAGTTTGGTACTTCATCTCGTTGTTAGTTATATAGTTTGCTGCTTGTTTTGGGTTTCCTATTATTATTTATGGTATTATAATTGTAACGGCTTCTTGGTGCTTATTTTTGGTTGCGTTTCCCTTCCTGCAAAAACAAAACAAAAGAGTAGGGGTTTTATAACTGGTTTCTTCCAGTGGCAGCAGCCACGTGATTCGCTTCCAATCACTTGTCATATTTCCAAGAAGAGTGGCGCCGTGCGTGACATTAAAATCAACTTAAACGCTCGGAATTTAATCAAATCAGTTTTCGCTAATTTGTTAAATTTACAAGCGGAGCGGCGGCAGTAGCAACAACTACAATAATAATAGCAAATAACAAATAACCAATAATCTGTAATTGACGAATGGAAATTAGCATTTGCATGGGCTTATCAGGAAAGCAAATAAATAACAAAATATATAACACCTTCGTTTGGGCGATGGCGCAAGTGACGGCGATATATAAATCAATAAAATAACAAACATTTTAACTCGATTTTCGGATTTCGATTGGGGATTGGGATTAGTGGGGGGGTGTGACGACGACCCAGAAGTTTGGTTAGGTTTCATGCAGTTCGCAGTTCGCAGTTCGCACTTTTCATTTAGTTTCGTTGTTGCTGCTTATTGCTTGTCTCTTGTGTGTGTGTGTGCCCATTTTCGAATCTTGTTTCTTTCGCCTGCTGTTTCTTCTCCCCTTCTGCTACTGCTGTTGCTCTGGCGACTTTCTTCGATTTTTTTTCTACTGTTATAATTTAAACCGCTCAGCAATGCAGCTGCGTGTGTATGTGTGCGTGTCAGTGTGCGGCGGGCAAGCACTAAAACATAACGGGGCCCAATTACTGCATTAAAAGCACACAGCACACCACAGCTACTGCCGCCGTGGAATTTACCAATGTTTACTTTTTTACTATTTAACGCTATTCGATGAAAAATTTCACATTTTTTCGCCGTGAGCAACGAGAAGAGCGTTGTGGGGTGGTAGCCATTGCTTTTCCTGTCCCACCTCGATCTAACGGTACCCCAGCCACGATCTTTGAGGTTATGCGTCACTGCACCGCTGCAACTGCTGTTATTTTCTTCTAACCGGCTTTTGCAAAAAGTTCCAAAGTTCAATAAACGCTCACACACAGTTACACAGACACACAGAGTTTTTTATAAAAATCCTGGACGAACTTGAAACTCACAATTCTTGCGCTTTGCGAATATCTGCCTTTTCAGCAGCAAGCGGGATCGCAGCCGTTTGGCATACTCTTTATTTACTTTCTCGCATGCACAATATAAATTTGATTATCTGTAGTTGGGCAACCGCGCACAACATACAGACAGAGAGACAACACACAAAACAATGCTTGTTTTTATTAAATAAGCAATGATGAGGACTGCACTGGCACTGAGATGAGATGAGAAGCGAGATGCTGGTGCAGTGGGGAGCTCCGCGGAGGAGGAGCGGCTGATGGCGAATGATGGGCGATTGGCGATGGCGCTGCCGCTGGCGTCAGCGAAAATGTGTGTGGCGTTTAGAAAGAAAATGGTGGAGCAAGCGAAACGGACGAAAAGGAAGCAGCGGGAGCGCGCCTTTTTTTCTCTGACAGCCCGAAAGGAACGGGAACGCAATGATGCTGCGCTGTCACGGAAGATGGGGAAGGAGAAGAAGGGGTGGGGAGGAGACCTTGCCAGTGCTGCTGACGCGCGCGTCTGTATGGGTGAGGGAGAGTGACACACTGAGCTAGCAGAATGCATGAGGCAATGCATGGGCGAAATTGCGGCAAATTACATGAGAGAGAGCATTACAGGGCAGGGGCTGGCTGGCTGCACTCTCTCTCTCCACTCGTTTGCTTTCCGCTTTGCTAACATGTATTGCACACAATTGTTTTCATTTCCACGCTCACTTTCCGTGCCGTGCCGTCCGTCTTTTTCTTGCAAGGCGAACGGGGAGGGCCAGGGATGAGGCTGTTGGGGTTTGTTGTTTCCACTAGCTAGCACAGCACAGCACAGCACAACACACACACACCCAGATTGGCCCCCAAAATCACGCCCCACCCACCTTAGCCACGCCATGGTCGGCCAGACAACAAAAATATATGGCGTTTGGCAGTGTGCGCTTGTGCCAAAATCGTTCGTTCTATTTTTCAATTACCTTTTTGCCTTCTATTCGCCTGCTGCAAACCTTGAAATTATTTTCTGTTGCAATTCACAGTTTTTGATCGCTCCGCAGCACGAAAATTGAGCATATTTCGCTAATTTGATATGCTATCGGACCTCGCATTTATTAATTTATAATTTTCACCTTTGCTATTCCTGCGCGCGCGTATGTGTGTGGCGGTATTTGTGTGTGTGTGTATTTTTTATTAGCACTTTTGGGCTTTGTTGTTTTTGCTAAATCATAACTACACATCGCCTTTTTTAGCCACACACTTCCTGCGGGTTCGCGCAACGTGTCTTCACAAATGCCCGGAAACGGAGAACTGCGCGTGGCTGCTGTTGCACTTAGTTATATGCATATTTTCGCCAGCTTTTTCATATTTTCAGCAAATAATTAATTATTAATTTTCACGCGTTGGGACAGTGTGACCCGCGGCTTGTTTGTTAAGAAACGCCATATATATTTTAGGGCTGCCAGATCGTAGGAACAAGGAATGTGGAATTGGAACACGAGTTTTTAGACTTTTTGCTAATAATATTTTAAATAGCTTAATTCAAATTAATTTTAATCCTAAATTAGTTTTAATTTCAATAAATTATCATCACATGGCATTGCTAAGTACTGGCTTTTGGAATTTTCTTTTCAAAAACGCTGGAAAAAACTTTAATAAAAATAAAGTATTTGGTTCTCTGGTTTTTAACTGGCGACTAATTCTACATATTTAAAAAATTACAAAGGTAGAAAAACTAGGACTAACTGACGATCCTTGAAAGCGGTTACTTAGTGTGACCACTGAGTCTGCGGTATTTGGCGGACAAAGAGCGGCGGGCACTCTAGAGCCTGGACGCAAATCCCAATTGGAATAAAAAGTAAATGTAAATTCGGTTTTAAAATGCAAATTCCCAGCGATGCAGTGACTCGACGACGATCTGGGACAGAGCACGGCACGCGGCAGTGATCATATTCCAAGAGAGTAACGCGACACAATCCCAACGAACAAACAAACGCCCTCGAAAAGCACAGCAAAACATCACAATCGCAGTCAACCTGCTGCTGCTGCTGCTGCTGCTGCGGGGTGTCTACTCAACGGCCGAGAACAATGTTCGCCCAGACGCAGAAGAGCAGCTTCCTGGAGCAAACAAAGGCGGCGCGCGAGGAGCGGGCCCTGGAGAAGCGCCGGGAGCTGGCCGCCATCCTGCTGCAGTCCACCCTAAAGGGATATGCGGCGCGCAGGAAGTACCAGAAGCGGATAGTGTAAGAGAAGGGGGATTCCATGGTTAACTAACTTCAGACTAACTTATCCCCTTTTCAGACTCGATTTCGATGCCGTGTTCCCCGAGTGTCAGGATGACAAGGACACGGAACTGGAGCTGGAGCAGGCCATCAATGTGTATCCCCTGCTCCGTCGCTACCTCACCCAAATCAAGCTGGACAAGACGGATGTGCGGGCCAGGGAGCGGCTGGAGCGCATCTGTCGGTACATCATCAAGGCCATGGAGACGGAGCAGCCGAAACTATCGTATGCCGCCCTGTGCCTGCACAAGGAGCGCAGCCTGCCGTGGATAGGGCACATTAAGCAGCTGCTAACCAACTGCCTGCTCCTCCTGCCGGAGCTCAAGCCAGAGAACCATGCGGACAGCTTGTCGCTGGCCCTGTTCCTCCACACGCTGGTGGTGTTCACGGCGCCCAAATCCTGGGCCATACTGCGCAATCCGCAGTTCGAGCGACTGCAGCCGGCCATGCAGAAGGTGTGCTGCAACATCCAGGGGCATCTGGTGCAGCACGACTTCTACAGGGTCATGCGGGTGGGTTGCCTGGGATTTATCCGATAATTTAACTACTAATTCTTCCCTTAATTTAGCTCGTTTTGCTGCGCGGCACTGTGCGGGAGGAGTTGTCCGTGAAGCCGGTCACCTTTGTGGCCATCATCACCCTGTGCCTGCGTCCGCTGATCGACGGGGACTTCAGCCGGAACCTGCTAACCAAATTCCTGTCGGAGATCTTCTCGGTGCCCGCCCTGATCTACCACTTGCATCAGAGTGTGCCTCAGTGTCTGGAGCAGTTCGCCTCGCTGGGTTTGCTTAAGAAAGCGCTGAGCATCTCGGAGGACTTGCAGTGGTTCGAGGAGTTCGGGGCCAGCATGCCGGGCACCAAGTCCCTGGCGTTCCTGGGGAACATAGTGAACCTCTTCAACATTGAGGGTCAGGCGGAGTCCAAGTCCCTGGCCTACCCCTTGCTGACTGTAAGTGGAGGTTAACCCATTGCTTCCCTCTCTTAATCTCCTCTATCCGTTGCGCCCTAGAAAACCACCAAGTGGCTGCTGGAGCTCATACCCAACACGGTGACCACCAAGGGCGTCTTCACTCAGTGGCACGAGCTGCTGGGCTGGCACACGCCGGGGCCGGAGCCGGCGCAGAATCAGAACGTGGCCCTGATCAAGAAGCAGTTCCACATGCTGTGGGACCATCGCTGCATCAAGCTGCTGCTGGGCGATCTCCTCAAGGAGATCAATCGGAATTACGAGCGCATTGAGTTCCAATCCCCCCAGCAGCCCTCCACATCGAACCTGCTGCGTCGTGCCCTGGAGCGGAGCTCGACGCGTGGCGGCGGTGGGGCCACCAACAAGCAGCCAAAGCAACAGTGGCGCCGGCTGGACAACGCGGAGGTGTTGCAGGTCTCCCGCATCTGCGGCATGTACTATGCCGCCCTGAACACCCTCTCCCAGATGAAGCTGGACATCCTCACGGGCATCTGCTACAACGACAATGTGCTGTACGATATTTGGCTGCTAATCACCTCGCTGGGACCCAACTGCGGCATGAAGGAGTACCTGGAGCTGCTGAAGTGCGAGACGAGCCTGCAGAAGCCGCAGACGGCCATGCTGATGCTCTTCTGCGACTGCATGACCCACTATGTCACGTAAGTGAAATGTTTTCCCAGTTCCACTGCAACATTCTGCCACATCCTCGAGGATGGTCCATTCGTTTGTATACATACTACAAAAAAACACCGAAAAATATCGATTCTTAAGCGATATTTCGTTTCTTTTCTTCCCTTATAACCTTGTTTCACTGCAACATATTTTCGAAAATTGATTGTAGGATCTGGTTTTCATCTTTTTGTCAAAAATATTCATTAATTAAAAAAAACATAAGAAATTAGAGAAGGGTTAAAGGGTTTAGGGAAGGAACTTACGAAATATCGCCTACGAATCGATATTATTCGGTATTTTTTTAGTACTATAAAAGAATGAACCATCCTCGAGAATCTAGCAGGACCTAGCAGTGGAACAGGGCTATAAAAGAATGGACCATCCTCGAGAATGTAGCAGTGGATCGGGGCTATAAAAGAATGGACCATCCTCGAGAATGTAGCAGAGGAACGGGGCTATAAAAGAATGGACCATCCTCGAGAATGAAGCAGGGGAACGGGGCTATAAAAGAATGGACCATCTTCGAGAATGTAGCAGAATGTAGCAGTGGAACGGGGCTATAAAAGAATGGACCATCCTCGAGAATGTAGCAGTGGAGTGGAACGGGGCTATAAAAGAATGGACCATCCTCGAGAATGTAGCAGAATGTAGCAGTGGAACGGGGCTATAAAAGAATGGACCATCCTCTAGAATGTAGCAGTGGAACAGGTCTATAAAAGAATGGACCATCCTCGAACATGTAGCAGTGGAACGGGGCTGTAAAAGAATGGTCCATCGTCGAGAATGTAGCAGTGCAACAGGTCTATAAAAGAATGGACCATCTTTGAGAATGTAGCAGTGGAACAGGTCTATAAAGGAATGGACCATCCTATAGCAGTGGAACAGGTCTATAAAGGAATGGACCAATCTCGAGAATGTAGCAGTGGAACGGGGCTATAAATAAATGGACCATCCTCGAGAATGTAGCAGAATGTAGCAGTGGAAAAGGTCTATAAAGGAATGGACCATCCCCGAGAATGTAGCAGATGTAGCAGTGGAACAGGTCTATAAAGGAATGAACCATCCCCGAGAATGTAGCAGTGGATAAGCGCTATTAACCTTATATCTTAACTCTTTAATGGCGTGTTTTATGCAGAATTCTGGATGAATACGAAATGTACACGGAGCAGAACCCCTTCAAGCTGAACGACTATGTGATGCTGACCTACTTCCTCAACAATATGCTCTACAGACTAATTAATGATAATATTTTGGGTGAGTTAGAGGCACTATATTATCCCTTCTTGGGTTTAAAATCTCCCCCTGAACAGGCGCCAAGAACATCACCCAGAACCCCGTATTCCTGGCTCTCCACACGCTGATGCTCTGCCTGTACCGCCGCGACTGCCGTCGCCCCTTTACCCCCACCAACCACTGGCTCATACCGGAGGTGAAGCCCTCTACCTTTATCAATGACCTGGAGAAGGCCAAGCGGAATGCCATGCTGCTGCTGGCCAAGATGCCGCACATCATCCCGCACGACGATCGGGTCAAGCTCTTCCGCAAGTTCGTGCAGAACGAGAAGGCGGTGATGGGTCTCACGGAGAGTGCCTGCGCCTCGCCGCGCTCTGCTTTAATCGTAATCCATCGCGAGCGGATCGTGGAGGATGGCTACAGGCAGCTGGCGGCCCAGCCCACGCAGGCCTTGAAAGGTGTCATACGGGTGAGATTCATCAATCAGCAGGGCCTGCACGAGGCGGGCATCGATCAGGATGGCGTGTTCAAGGAGTTCCTCGAGGAGACCATCAAGAAGGTGTTTGACCCGTCACTGAATCTGTTCAAGACCACCTCCGACCAGCGGCTGTACCCCTCGCCCATCTCCTACGTCCAGGACAATCATCTGCAGCTCTTCGAGTTCGTGGGCCGCATGCTGGGCAAGGCGGTGTACGAGGGCATCGTGGTCGATGTGCCCTTTGCCTCCTTCTTCCTCTCCCAGCTCCTGGGACAGACGCAGCAGGCCCTGTACTCGTGCATGGACGAGCTGCCCTCGCTGGACAACGAGCTGTACCGGAGCCTGACCTTCATCAAGCACTACAAGCAGGATGTGGCCGATCTTAATCTGACCTTCTCCGTGGACCAGGATGTGATGGGCAAGATTGTCACCCATGAACTGCATCCGGGGGGCAAGGCTCGGGTGGTCAATGATCACAACAAGCTGGTGTACATCCACTACATGGCCTTCTTCCACATGAACACCCAGATCCGGGAGCAGACGGTGGCCTTCAATCGGGGTTTCCGCAGCATTGTCAATCCGGAGTGGCTGTCGCTGTTCTCGCCGCCGGAACTGCAACGTCTCATCTCGGGGGACACGGTGCCGTTGGATTTGAGGGATCTGCGCAAGCATACCCAGTACTATGGTGGCTTTCACGACTCCCATCGCGTGGTGGGCTGGCTCTGGGACATCCTGGCCAAGGATTTCACGGAGGACGAGCGCAAGCTGTTTTTGAAGGTGAGTTTTTCTAGGGGAAGCTGCCTCAGAGCTTGATCTCCTCTTTCTCTTAAGTTTGTTACGAGCTGCTCGAAGCCTCCCTTGTTGGGCTTTGCCCACCTGGAGCCACCCTTCTCCATACGCTGCGTGGAGGTGGGCGACGACGAGGACACGGGGGATACCATAGGCAGCGTTATCCGTGGCTTCTTCACCATCAGGAAGAAGGACCCGCTGAACCGCCTGCCCACCTCCTCCACCTGCTTTAACCTGCTGAAGCTGCCCAACTACCAGAAGAAGTCCACGCTGAGGGACAAGCTCCGCTATGCTGTGAGCAGCAACACGGGCTTCGAGCTTTCCTAAGCGGTTTCCTGCTGGGTTTCCTGCTCTATTTTGTATGTTATTCCCCCTTTTCGTAGGCAATGTGTTTATTTATTTATGTATTTTTTAACAAAGAGAAAAAACATATTCAATGAACGGTAAGCACACACAATTAATTGATTAACAAATAAATATAAACGTATAGCTGTGATAAAACTATAATAAAACTAAAAAAAGAAGAGTACACAAGCTGAAATCAGAGAGAGGAAATGTGTAATATCTAACCCACGTAATGGTGCAAGCCAAAAGTTACATTGTAAACCACGAACAACAACAATAAATCTATGTGTCTGATTCATGTGCAAAATGTATTTAAGCCTTATCAGATTTTCCTGGGTAAGCGCGTTCCCAAAGATAACAAACATGCAATTAGTGAGGCAGAGAGAGCAGAGCAGAGCTCGGATTTCCCCGGGTTTTTCCGCCCCGAAAACTGAATGAACCCGAGAATGGCAGCGCGAAGCAGCGCTAATGACACAAATCCGTCTGGACTCCTGTCCTCTCTCTCCGCTAATTGCCTGAGTCACAGTCGGGCTTGGCTCTGGGTCAGTCAGGGGCACTTAGACCTAGACCGGAATAAGCGGAAATATGGCCAGCAAGGAGTTTATGCAAAGCTAGTCGTATTACGAATTACCGGAAATTGCATATCTGCTCACTGCAATGCCTAATGACCGGAGACGGGTAATAGGCAATGGAAATGCGAGCAGAAGCATTAACCACAAGAAATGCTATCAAGGATCCGGATCCATTTGGAATTATGTATTTTCTATGATTCATTTTGATTTGACATCTTAACCTTTGAAAGATCATTTTCATGTTTCATGTTTCTTATCTTGAGTAGAGTCTCTGAACTTCCGAGGAATTCTAGAAATTCTTTGGAAATTAATTAAGATTAGATTTCTTACGTTTTCTTCTATGAAATATGTCTAGATTTAGAATAGAATTAGTTAAAAATGAGCTAAGGAATTTGCTCATTAAAACGAATAAATTCGTTAAAAAATCAGCTTAGGAACTCGCTCGTATAAACATTATTACACATTTAGAATGATTCATATTATTTTTAAAAGGACTGATAGTCTGAGTTTTATAATAATTTATTTAAATTACGAACTGAGATAGTTTTGGTTTTTCCAAATGAGGTAATTTTAATACCTCAAATAAATTAATTTTAGTACCTACATTTTTTTAATATAATCTTTTCGAAAATATGAATTTTTTCTCTTTTAAAATATAACAAAGAATTCAATGTTTTTAATGCAAATAAAGATGAAAAGGCTTTTTTAAAGGATAAAATTTAATTTTAATGAAAGTTTAAATTTTTAATGAAAGTTAATGAAGGTATTTTCAATATTTTTAGGGTACAAATTATTTAGAAAATCTTAAAAAGGATCCAACCAAGACCAACTAATTCCTTGCTCAATTTATAATTACATTTTAATTATTGAATGAAATAAATGAAAATATTTATTACATTTTATTCCAATGGCTTTAAGACATATAAAAGTATCCTTTTTAGAATCGACTTAAGATCAGTTAATATAGGTCTTTCTTTCTCTATTTTGGATTCTGCACCACTGACCGTAATTTGAGAGTTTTATCCTGGTCATCGATCCTTTAGACTCTTTATAGTTTCCGTTCCGGTTCCCCTTCCCTTCCCCTTTCCCCCTCCACTTGCCATACCCCCAAGCGATGTCCTTTTGCGGTTTTGTCGGCCCGCTTTTGTCGCCAAGAAGCTGTGTAAACGGCGAGACAATAGCAAACAAATTGTAGAGCAGCGAAGACGACCCACAAAACAGGCAATAATCATAACAATAATTTCCGAATTTCAAAAACTGCTGCGACACAGGGAACAGTCGGCGGTCGTCGCACCGCCAGGCCATAAAACCCACACCGGCATCTCCTGTCGCCTTTGTTCCTCTCGGATGAGACTGAGGACGCGTCTCGGGGACAAAGTGTGATCATTTTTATGACTCGCCTGTTTGATGTCGCCCAGAGAAACCGAGAAGAGGCCAGGACAAGTGGCAACAAGTGACTGTGATCCGTTAGACGGATCCTGCCACTCCTCCTCCTCCTCCGCTGCCTCTCGAACCTCTCTTCGCCGCTCAAGTGGCCCGCAGGCGACAGTCGCTTGGCGCCAGTTGAACTTCTTGATGGTGCAATTTGTTGTGGCCCAGCGGCAGCCTCGTCGGGTTCGAGCTCGAGTACCGTTTAAAGGTTTTGATTAGCCCCGCCGACTTATCGCCGGGGCGGATCTCTTTCGGAGAGACCCTCCCGCTTCAAACGGTAGCCGCGGGATTTCGTTGCCTCAACAACTTGTACAAGATGCTGGATAAGTCAACCCTAGGGCTACCGAACAGATGGAAGCTGATCTTGGCAGCGAGATATGGACATATATCGAGCGGATATCAAAGGTTTGACACTCAAGTGGAGTCTCTATGAAATATTAATGATTAAAAGATTGGAGTACCTAGGAACTGGGTCAGGGTTTGTGGGAAAAATGTTTGAGAAATTTAGGAGTTGAAAAGGAAGTATTCTTTAATTTATATTATAAATTATATATTCTACAATTTCTGGTATATTAAAAATATACATATATGTATTTATTTATTTTTATTTATAAGAATTTGCTGGAAAACATATTTTTTTCTGAGTAAATTCCGAGGCTTGACTTAAAGAAATAAATCAAAAGGCGTCTTAATAATTGTCTTGTCAAAGATAAGCTGAATTTTTGTGTCTATAGCTGTCTCTGACCTTGCCAGGGTTGTCATAATTATACTTTTAGTATTCAAAATTCAGCGTGGTAGCCAACAGTTCACAGCTAGACTTCTTTGGGAATTCTAGAGCAATGAAAGCGGTAACCACAAATGAGTTTTGCACTTTGATCTGCTCGATATAACCTAAACTCCTTTTTTTTTTTTTTTTTAAATAAGTATAGCCTAGTATCAATTATTCTGTTTTACTGAGCGCTTTCTAATATCAAAAAAATATTTGAAAATGTGTCCAAAATGTTGTTTTATTTAAAAAATGAATTCTATAAAATAAAACCACTTATAAAAGAGATTATTGATGTTATTTCTCAACCTTGATCAGCCAAAATTATGTTATTAATCAAATAAATCACAGAAGTATTCATTTAGAATGAAATCTTTTGAGATTTGATTAAGCTATCATCAAAAAACCTATAAAACAACACTCGAGTTCACAGCGACTAAAAAGTTCAGACTATTTAGAGCTTAAGTTCTTACTAATACTAGAATACTATAATACTATTATAATACTAATACCAATAAGTAAAGCACACACTTTTCTAATCTCTAAAACTAATTTTTAAGAGCTTTTTCAAGTCTTGGGAGACTCCCGATCTTTTTTGGGGCTGTCTTAGTGTATTTATGAATCCATTCCAAGTAAAAAATGTACCTCGTAATCACCGAATTTCCCATCTTCCCATTTTTTGGGCATCATAATCTCTCAGTGAACATTATTAGTTGGACGAATATCCAAAACGTTTTCCTATTCCATAAATATTACCAGCGATTAGGCGACTTCAAAGAGCGTCTCCCCCGAATTCTACCCATTCACAATCCCCATTCCCATCCCATTCCCATTAAGCGCTATCAGCGGCAGCAAGATGGGTGCCGTGCCCCCCTAGTTCCAGGGGGAGGAGGTCACTGGATTTCGGAGTCCCCCCCCCGCGGCTCCCCAGAGAGTTCCGAAAATGGCGTTTCCCATGACCAAGTGGGCGAGAGTGAGACAACAAAGCGCTCGCTGATAAGCAACCAATGGCAAAGGCAGAGGGAGAGCTACAGAGCCACACGACGAGTGTGCGATCGAGAGAGAAGCCACCGACTGCCACTTGAGCCGGGAGAACAGGTCGAGCAACTACCTGAGGATCGGTGCGTGCGGGAGGAAGACCCAACCGACCGGATTCGGGCAGAATCGAAGTAGTGTCAGCCCGGAGCCACAGAGAGTTAGTCTCAACTTGAACAGCGAAGCGATCAGTTCGTGTCTGCCCCTTCTCCGTCGCCGTCGCTATTCGATCGATTTCCCACGGATTGTCCAAAAAATAAATAACATAAAATCAAGATATAGTTACGAGCTAGTGCCCAGAATGTTGACCTTGCCCAACATCGCCGATCTGCGTCTGCAGCAGCAGATCGCCCACGAAATCTACCGCCAACAGATTATGCAACGCTTGCCGGGTAAGTGGGGCAGCGACTCCCTCATCTCCGTTTTGCCGACGGCTAATTGATTTTTGTTTTTTCTTTTTCTCGAAAAGATCCCCTTTGCGGACTACTGCCCAACTTTGCCGGACACTTTGTGGCTCCACCGCCGCCGCCGCCGCCACAGCCCTCGCTGCCCGGCGATGTCGAGGCCAAGCTGGAGAACAACGAACTGTGGCGTCAGTTTCACAGCATCGGCACCGAGATGATCATCACCAAGAGTGGCAGGTTGGTACCTCTATCTGTTGGCTTATCTCTGTCCGCTGATAAGCCTCCTCCTCCTCCTCCTCCTCCTGATCCCCCGGGGGAATTATTATTACCGAAACGTGTCACTAACAGCCATCCATCCTCTGTGATCTCTGCTCTTTCCCCCCTTGCAGACGCATGTTCCCCTCGATGCGTGTCTCTCTCAGCGGCCTGGAGGAGGAGGCCAGCTATTGCGTGCTCCTCGAGATGGTGCCCATCGGCGACTGTCGCTACAAGTTCTCCGGCTCCCAGTGGGTTCCGGCTGGAGGTGCCGAGCCCCAGAGTCCGCAGCGCATGTATCTGCATCCGGAGAGTCCCGCCACGGGAAAGCACTGGCAGTCACAGGCTTTGCTTTTCAGCAAAGTGAAGCTCACCAATAATACGCTGGATAATAATGGTCATGTAAGTACTTCAAAACATTTTTTGATTAAGTATTTCCTTTAAAAAAAATATAAGGGATGCCACAGGAATCGTTTGAGATATTAAATCTGCTGAAAAATGACAAAATGTAGGCTAGATAAACATTTATTGCATACTTTGGTCACATTTTCAAATGATTTCAAATCTATAATATCAGGGAACCCGCAGAAATCGTTAAAAAAATTAAATCTACTGAAAAAATGCAAAAAAAAAAAAAGATAGAAAATGGGTTTTGCATACTTTTATACTCTTTTTTAAATAATTTAAAATTTATAATATTAGGAATGCCACAGAAATCGTTGGAGATATTAAAATTACTAAAAACTTGCCATAAAGTAGGCTAGAAAACATTTATTGCATACTTTTGGTTACCTTTTAAAATGATTTAAAATCTAAAGTCACTTTGGTTAGGTTCTTCTTTATATTATAGACCTGAATCAGATTTATATTTAAGAAAGAAGCAACTCCACTATTTTTTCCACCCAAAAAAAGATAAATTACACTGATAACATTTCTGTTTCTTTCTGGGGCAAGGCTACATATTATTTATATAAGTGATATGTGAGATGTCTACACCCAAAAAAAAAGAGAGATAAATGCAGAGAAAACATCTTTCTGTTGTTTTGGGTTAAGATGTCAGTGGAACGCATATTTCACATATTATTTAAGCAAGTGATGTGTGACAAGGGATCTTCCGAAGATCTAGTTACAGAAATTATAGAAATCAGCAAAAGAAACCCTTAACTTATCGGTTCTATCCTCCTCCTCCTCCCTTTCCAGATCGTCTTGGCCAGCATGCACAAGTATCAGCCCCGCCTGCATGTCATACGCACCTCCGATCTGGGCCAGATCCCCTGGGCCCCCCAGCAGGCCTTTGTCTTCCCGGAGACGGAGTTTATCGCCGTTACGGCTTATCAGGTGTGTACCTCACATCTTTTATATCCAAAAGCATGTGATAACTAATCCCCATGCTTGCTTTTGCAGAATGACCGCATCACCAAGCTGAAGATCGACAACAATCCCTTTGCCAAGGGATTCCGTGAGTCGGGTCAGTCGCGTTGCAAGCGAAAGATCAGCGATTCCCCTCCTCCAGCCTCCTGCCAGTCCGAGGAGCCTTTGGAGTCGCCATTAGCCAAAAGGTTACGACTAGTAGAGGAAATGCCGCCGCAGCAGCATCAGAATCCGAGTCTTGTGCCGCATCGCTATCTGCTGGATACTCTGGAGGCCAATTTCTATGTGCCAGCGCCACCGCCGCCGCCAACTCAGCAGTATGAGTATGCCAGACACATTGCCGGCTATCCAAGTTGGGCCTACACACCGCCATCGCCGGCCTCCTCCGTCTCCTCCTCGTCGGCGGGCTCCACGAGCGGCGAGTCCGCTGCCGATGCCGACACCTTTGTGGATGTGGTGAGCACAACGACGGCTCCCAGCGATGCTGCGCCAGCAGTCAAGCCCAAACGGAGCAGCTTCAGCATCTCGGACATATTAGGAAGCAGCGTGTCCATTTAGTGTGCGCTCCCATTTGGTGCGTTTTGTACATTTAATTAGCGTTTAGTTGCCATCCGTAGTGTCTAAGCTGAATTGTGATATTTTGCAGTTAATTAGGATTTCCAGGTATTTCTAGTATTTCTCTGCCATCAGTATTTATCGTATTTATTATGCAATTTTAATTGTTCGCATGATTTCGTAATGGATTTATTGTCTTTGGCATAATTCAAATATATTGTATATGTTCAAATGTATTTATGCTTGGAATTTACTTGGAAAGGGGCACGGGGAATGCGCAGAGGAGCAGAGTTCCCACACTGACTGACCATCCGAATCCTGTTCCAGCAATTTGTGCGTTGCATGCTTCCATTTGCCGTCGCCGCATACATAATTCGGACTCGGTTTCGATTTCATATCTCCGCGCATGCGCATGCGATTCATATGAAAACCAGTTCCTGCCGACTCTCAAAACCCTCCTCCTCTTGAGACTCTCCAAACCCCAATCTCCACCTTCTTCATCCTCCTCTGGAGAGCACCGGCAACCGGCAGGCCACAACATGGACATGGGCTTATCAGCAGATCAGAGCGAGCCGCATCTTAAACGCTGGCGCCGGCGCCAAGTTAAATGCGCTGATTGAGCGCCACGATCCCCGGCGCTATCCTGGCGAGCCAAGTCCCCAAAGCCCCCCCGAGTAATTGATGTTTTCACATTGTAGTTGTTAGCGAAACTGTGGCCATTTACATGCAATTGTCCGGTTGTCCGGCTGCCGCTCTCCCATCACACATCTCCTCCAAGCGGAAACGAGGCGGCCTCCTTTGAAGCTGCACTCCAGCAGCCAGTGGCAAGTGTTTGCCAGAGCCCGGCTAGATGATTGGCCAACTTCGACGGTGGCATTTGGCTTCAGTTCGCGTTAAGAAACAATTGTTAAGAGCCGAAAGGAGAGCCCCAATCCGCGAGGAGTACCCACACACGTAGCTGCAACCTGTTTTTGGGTCCATTCATGTTGCCGCTGGAAGTGTTTATGGGCTCCACATTAGCCACACTGCATATTCATGTTGAACGTCGCCAAAAGACTAACGACAACGTTGGCTCCATTGTGTTGTTGCCGCCGAAATTTATTGAATTCTCATTTGGGGGGCCAAGCAGCATCCGCCGAGAAAGAGAGAGAGTCCAAACCTTTGCATGTCGGCGACCCAAGCTCACTCGGCGAGATCTGCCAGTGGAGATAAGCCTGGCAGAGGTAGAGGTTCCCCTCGGCGGGCATGTGTAATTTCCTTGGAAATAAATGTTGCGGCGGCCGAAATCAAAGTCACGGGCAACATATTTCGCTGGCGACAATTTTATCGGCAGCACAATGAAATCATTTGGCGACGCTGGCGATATTATGTCTTTGCCGGAGTCTGACAGTTCCCTATACATATTCCTCGAGCTCTCTCTAATTGCTTTCGGAGCTTCTTTAGTCCTTTATTTAGCAAGTCCAGCTTACAGAGTTAACAGATGAGATAGTTATAGAAACAGTTTAGTAAAACATGATCCTGTCGCCCGTGCGAACGTGTTGGCGACGGGCCCAGTGGTTGGGATTCTTGTACTCCACCAGGCGGGTCAAATCAAAGCCAGCGGGCACTATTGTGGGCTTCTTGGCGCCATTCAACAAGGAAGATTCCTTGGGTGGTGCGGCCGGAACGGGCATGTTCTTAAAGGGCGATACATACTCCTCAGTGGGCTTCTCAATCGCCACAGGAGCTATGATGGTCTGAAAGATAAACAAAGCTGTCATGCCAAGGATTTCTGCATGTAAATGAGGGTACCTTACCTTAGCTGGTTTCACAATGGGTTTGTCCTGCTTGTTGTCCTTCTTCTTGGTCACATCCTTGTTGAAACAGGCATCCAGGGCCACTGAAAACTCGCGCAGCGGCGAACGCTTGGGCTCGTCGGATTTCTGTTGCGATCCCACCCAGATCTCGGTGAAGGCGTGCTTCTGCATGGCCTCCTTCTGGGGATCACAGGTCAGGTAATCCTTGAGGCGCAGCTGCGGCGAGTCCAAGTCGAAGAGATCCTCGCTGGGCATCTCCTGCAAGGCCAGTTTCGGCACCTCCCTTAGGCACATGGGCACGGGCTCCTCGGTGCGATTTAGCGGCGAGACCAAAAACTTTTTGGGCGCCTTGAAGCGTCCGGATGGCTGCTGAGTGCCCTTGGTGGTGGACACGCCATCGCAAGCGGACGAGTCGCTGGAATACTCGCTCTGTTCGGCAACAGACTTTGGCTTTGGGATGTCAAACGGCACCACCTTGGGGCTCGTCTCGTTGGCGGCCTGCGGCTTCGGCTCGGTCTGCGGCGGGATTAGGATAACAATGCAGGGTGCGAAAAGCGTAACTCCACTTACCGAGTCCTCCTCGAAAGTCCCCGATGTCTCATGTTCCGACTCAAGGCCCGTGGCGCTGTCGCAATCGCTGGCCAGCGACGACTTCCAGGAGACGCTCTTGGAATAGTACTCGTAGTCGCTCTGGTTGAAGGAGTGGAAGGAGTCACAGTCACTATCCTCGTTATCCGATGCTCCGCCACAAGGAGAAAGGCTCATTTTTATTTAGTTTGCACTTGTTTTGCAGTCAGAAGAAAATTATTTTGCAAATGGCGCAAAAGTTGAAGTGACAAGTGGACAGGGGGGGATGGCAACTCGACCGAAATGTCAATTGTCGCCTTTTTAAGCTGCGTTCTAATGTGTTTCCACTAAGACAGCTTCTACGGGAAAATTAAAAATAAAAAAAGTTTTGAACGTTTTCAACAGATTAAACTCTTTCTCGTATTTTAAGATTTCTTTTTTTTTTTTTGCATACACATATTTTGAAAATATTTTTATTGGATAAAATTGTAATGGACATCTTAAAACTAACCTGATTCGGGCGATCTATCAATATTACAACTTCCACCGGTTGTTATTATTTTATTATTGGCTAGCGCTATCGATAAAAAAAATCCACTTGACGTCGAAAATGCACTTCAACAAGTGTTAACACTCAATTAAACGCGTGCCTTGCGAAATTCAACCGTACTGGCAGCTCTGGCAAAGCTCCGTTATAAAATGGCGCGCATTAATCTTGCATTTGATTTTGTGGTTTGTCTTCGCAGACAACACAAGTATGCAAATAGTTAGCCAGAGACAATGCTGCTGCATTTTGCACTCAATAGACTTGTAAACAAAGCTGGGACAATGCTAGAAAGACCTCTGCAAAGGATGCGTACTTGACGACGGCCATTGTGCTCCTGTTTTAATTGTTCCCCTTTCGAGTATTTTCCAAACTGATCCCGAGATTTGCCTATATGATCATCATATATGTAGAAATGCACCTTCCCAGGCATAGAACACTAGCACTGTAGTGGACCTGCTTATGTGGGTGATTTTCATTATCCTCTAATTGTTTGTGCCATTGTTCACGCGATAGGTTTGAGAAATTACACGCTTTGTTAATTGTGCCAGCCCAAAAAGGACCGCCGTGCCGTTCCTCATATGGCCCAAGCCCTAGCCCTCATGTGAGCCCATTTGCATAAACTGCTTTTACGGCCTTTTGTTGGCCGTCTCTGCTCTGACCAGCGGCGGCGGTGGTGGGTTTGTGTTCTGCTCTAGTTTAAAACCCCAGCTTAGCCGCAGAGCTGGGCAGGAATGGCCGGTGCAGGTCGATTCTGGGTCGGTGCATCCGCTTTTATGGCTTGGCCCCGGCGACACGGAAACCTTTCTTTGCCACGCTTTGTTGCATTCTCCTCGCGACCAATATATTTGCATTGGCCAACAATAAAAACTCAAGTACCGGACCATTGTTGCCATCTTGTTTGGCTAACGCCGGGCGCAGGCCTGGTCTGAAGCTCGGAAAGGATGCCCGGGATTTGTGATCTACGGTTTCCTAAATCCCTTAAATGAACGTACTACGAGGAGAGTATAAGATAGGCTTGATATATATATTTTTTAATAAATTGTAATATGAATTTATTATGTTAATATACATATATTTTATCATTAAAAATGTCTCGAGTAATAACATAACTTATAAATATTTTAGCCACCAAATCCAATGACTCAATCCCTTCCCCAAACAAGTTTCATAGTGGCAGCCACGCGTGCGCTGCGTAAAATGCTTTTTCCACTCATTAACGCCGCCAGTTGCCGCACTACCCACTCCCCTTTTCTAATAACTAATTAACTTTCGTTTAGGAAGCAATTTTCCCCTTTTATTTTTATTTTTTCTGTGTTCCCCAATTTCGTGTTTACACAACAAAAATGCTGCTCGACAAAGTGTATCTAATTTCATAAAATAACAAAAAAGAGAGGCAACTTGCAGCGGCAACAAATGTGGCAGCGTAAGAAGCAACAGCCAGAGTGCATTAATTATCCGGAGACCTGCGACATCTGCCACGGATGGAAGAGGGGAGGAAAACTCTATGGAGGAGGATCCAAGGAGTATGGCCATTTAATGAGGCATTCATTGCACTCACAACCTTGCGCTGTCAACACACGCACTCGCACACACTCACACACACGGTCGACATCTGTCACCCGTTCTAGCCCCGGTATGGTATGGGATGGGAGCCCGGTCCGAAAATCCCCTATAAAACCGCAGGCCTCGGTATAAGAATCGATCCCCAGAGGCACCCAGAGACAACCAAACAAACGGCAACTATTTCAAATCGATTTGGTGCACTGATAAAAATAAATTAGAGATCTAGATCTGGAGAAAGATAATGTAATAATGTAGATAGATAATTAATTAAATTTAAATTTAATTATGTATATAAAGATTAAGGGTAATACTTTTTATTATGTATATATGAATTATAATTTGAGAAATATAAATGATTTAAAATATTCTTTATAAATTTATTACGTTTATTTATTCATTTTTAATTTATAATTTATCAAAGCTTTATGAAAGTAATGCTAGCTATGATTTAAATTATATATTTAAATGAATATTTTATAATTCAAGTAACTATGTAAATTGTTTAAGACTCTCAACATGTTCCTAGTTGCACTTTCTTATGCATGTTATATTGACGATTTTGTGTACCGGGTATTCCATAATTGAGCAGATCCTATTGCTTCTTATAAACTGGCTTCTAATTTATTTTGCACATAATTGGCTGTATATTTTTTTATTTTGTAAAATTTAAATTTAATAATAATAATTATTGTTATTTAAAAAATGCTATAAGGATATCATTTTCTTCAATTTTAAAATCTTTACGTGGCTTTAATATTTTTTAGAATGTATTATCTAAAAGATATATACAATATCATTTTATCAAATTTTTCTGAGCAAATTTCTAGGTTTCTGTGAGACTGTCTTTTAAATTTCAACCGCAAAATATCAATTTTAGAGCGATACTTTCCTTTCAGTGTGGTAAATTGATTCGAGCGTGTTTGTTTTTCCGATTGCTGGGCGGGCAGCGGCGTCTGCACCGCCCCTGCACCCAGTCCCTGTAGCCATGTAGTCAGCCATCGGGGATCGGGCATCAAGGGCCGACGGGAACGAGACGTGGGTGGTGACGCATGTCATCGTAAACTTCATCATTGGCTCCGTCCGTCCGTCCCTTTGGCCAATTTGTGGCAGCTCCTCGGCGACTTGACTTACATAACGAATCGTCTATTTTCTTTGGCTTCGTCTCAGTCTCTGCCCATTTCATAAATATCCGAGGTTCCAGTTGCAGTAGGAGTCGGCGGTGGAAGTCTCTGGGGTAGCATCCGATATAGGAGATGCGAGGGCTGCAACCGAATTTCATGCCTTGTCGAGCTATTTAATTGCAAACAAATTATGTTCTAGCCAGTCGCATCTCTGTGTGGCTAATGGATGCGGATGCCGATGCCGATGCTGTTGCCCTCTGATGATGTTGTCGAAACCCGAACGTTTATCTTGTAAATTGGTTGGGATTAATGTCTGGCGGAAGTTGTGATTTCCAGCCCCCAGATCGGCCAGTGATAGAGGCTGGTATCTGCTTCCTTTTCTTTGCTTTACTGAGATGTTCATTTACCTACAGCATCGGGTGGGCGTTTGAGGCTTTGAGTGCCGATCGCAGCAGGAGGATATATATGGGTTATATCTGCAGTCATCTTAGATCCTTAGAGATTCCCAGTGAACTAAAACCAATTTGATTTTCTTATTTTAGTGTAACTTTAATGGCTTAATATTTAGTTTGGCTTAATAATTAATCAGGCTATGATCTGTGTATTATAATATCAAAATGAGTAAAGTGAGCAAGGGAAAACGTTATCTGAAATCATGAATAAATTATGTTGGTTAAGAAGAGTTGGAATTTTAGATAAAAAAAGAATATCCTTTATTATAAATTTACTTCTGGAATTCTAAGCTGAATGTGTATAAATTTTTCTGAAAAGCAAAGCAGTTTAAGGTTTCTTTCTGTGTAGAAACCTTTCCCTAATATTCTTAAAAAATAAATTTATAATTAAACAAAGACTCTCTTCCTTTTTTACTTTCTTTATCTCCACAACTTATTCATGATTTCATTTTAAAGTTTATCCCCTTTTTCCTTAAACTAAAATCTCCTTGCTTACTTCCTAGACTCCCCCTAGCTTCCTCCTCCCAAGATGGCCGATATGCTGAAGCCCTTGCTCCTGGTAGAGGGTTCACCCGGTGGCGGTTCTTGCGAGGATTGCTCCACCGTCGTCGTTGTCGTCGTTTCACTGCCCACATCCAGTTCCAGGTCATCGCCGCCAGACTCATCCGAGTTGGGATCCAGACCAGAGAGACCAGGCGGCAGGTTCAGGCCAGGATGTGGGCCCAAAATGGCCGCTGGAGGATACAGAGACGTGGCGGGGAGACCAGCTCCTCCTCCTCCGTACTCATGGGGTCGTCCGAAGTAAGTGCAGGCCAGATCCACGAGTGAGGGTCGCAGCAAACTCTGCATATTCTGCTGGAAGTGCTGCATAAACACGCTGGACGCACTGCGCGCCTGGAGGGGATGCGGCTGGAGATGGAGCTGGTGGGACGGAGACTGGAGCTGTGGCGGCTGCGACTGCGGCGGCGGCGGGGAGCTGAGACCCAAGGAGCTGGCGCCAGGCGCCGACTGATCGTCCAGCGATGACGATAAGGAGCAGGCGGACCCATTTGATCTCAGTCGCTTTATTTGCGGGCCATCGGGATTCGGGTTTGGGTTCGGGTTCGCTGCCTCACTGCTGCCCTTCGCCGGCGACGACATGTCAGACTCGGATTGGGAGTGCGACAGCGACTGATCTTGATCCTCGCCGGTTGGCGATGAAGACATCTTGCGCTTGCACCGCGACTGTCCCGTTTCGCGGAAGCCCTTGGCAAACGGATTGTTGTCGATCTTCAGCTTGGTGATGCGATCGTTCTGCGGAAGAGAAGACAAGACATTGAAAAGAACGAGGTTGAAATATGACTATGAAGCACAATCTTGGGCAACTGCACTGGGAGAAAATTTATCTATATTTCTTGTTTTTTTTTTATAAAAAAAATCCTTTTTCTAAGACTATCAAAATTTTTTAAACTTTAATTTTTTTGATAAGAAAATATAATACAGTCATTCCTCGTCGCTCTTTATGCGGCGTTTCGCTATAACGGCCTTCACTTTTTCAAATGAACTGCCTAAAATTTCCGATATAACGGCCCTCTTTAATTCCGGCACTCTTTCGATTTACAGCCCAAAATGTTTCGCTATAACGACCAAAAAAATTTTTATTCGGCAGATTAAATTATTCTTTTGAACCCCAAAAATTATTCGATATACCGGCCTTCTTCAATTACGGCAGGATCTTGATTTTCGGCTTAAAATGTTTCGCTACAACGGCCATAAATAATCTTTTTGGACAGACTAATTTATTTTTTCTATATACGGCTAAAAATTTCTTCAATTACGCCACGTATTCGATTTACGGCATTAAATTCTTCGATATAAAGGCAAAAAAAAGTTTTGTTTGGGAGATGATTTTTTTTTTATAAGGCTTTTCGCTTTCCAGAGAAGTTTAATAGGACGTATACAGGCCTTAAAGTGAGGTATGGATATGATATCTTTAGTATCTTTGTAATTCCCAAATATATCTTTGTTATATCACGATTTTTCTCTCTGCATGGGCGTCCAGTAGCCGGCGTGTTAAGTAACAGGGTCACTTGACACCGTCTTTGGCTGGCTGCAGTTCCAGTTCCCTGGCCACTCGAGATGACTTGACAACTCTCTGTGATCTGGCCTGGCTGGCTGTCATCTCGGACGGAGCCCTCGGATCTCAGATCTCCTTCGGCTCCGATCTCGAGGCGATCTTGCTAATTAGAGGCAGACTGGCGTCGGCTGTCAATGGGCCCAGACCTAGACAAAAACACAGCGAGGCGCTCAAATTTACAAGGATGTGGCTATCCAACTTCCTAAAACAACAATCCGACCCGCTGACTTTCTGCCTGCCCATCCTCTCGTCCTCATCTCATTTCGGTACCCACTCCACCCGGCAGATCCCGGAGGCGTTCCATGCTAATTCGAGCCGCTGACCAAGCAACCCACGGCGTGAGCGATCGCCGCTCGTTTGCCCAAAATTAACCAATTAGTGTGATCGGTCTCAGGGCCCAGTCTTTGCAGTTTCACTGCTCAATGAATTGGCAAAAAAAAGAGAAGTACGAACTGCAAGGTAGATCAGGGTTAGCTACGAGGACACCAGCTAGGAATGCCCTTGCGAAACTCATTTTGTTGGATATTGAAAGGTATTTAATTTAGGAATTAAGAGAGCTCTATTTTAACTCATATTTAAGATATTTAAAGGAAGTTTTCTAAGCATTTTTAGGTTTTACTTTTAATAGTGAGTAAGATGATATTAAAAGGTTCAGGATTTTAAGTTAAGACTAGATTTAAGTTAAGGCCATTACTAAAATAGGTTCAAGTATAGTTAAAAAATATTTTTAAATTTAGTTCGACATTTGCTACTAATTATTAACTGTAATTACCTCGTTTAAAATTAAGTTACAATATATTAAGGGACCAGAAACTTTTTAAAAGTGAGCCCAAGGTCCTTTTATTACCCCTTCCATATATGTATCCAGAGAAAAACCTTCATATCTATCTCAAAACCCCGAATATTTCCTTAGTAAGTTCATTAAAAACGTCACAAATCTCTCCCAAAAATTCCAAAAACCCCCCCGAGAAAGAGTATATAGAATCCCAAAGGAGATGGCACCACTTACCTGGTAGGCTGTCACGGCCACGAACTCCGTCTCGGCGAACACAAAGGCCTGCTGTGGGGCCCAGGGAATCTGCGCCAGGTCGGCGGTGCGTATGACATGGAGACGCGGCTGGTACTTGTGCATGCTGGCCAGGACGATCTGGAGATGGGTATTGGTATGGGTATGGGTATGGGGATTGGATCTGTAACTGGATACCACTTCAAAGCCTCGTCCGCACTTACATGTCCGCTGTTGTCGAGCGTGTTATTGGTCAGCTTCACCTTGTTGAAGAGTATGGGCTGTGCCTGCCAGTGGGCCCCCGTGGCCGGGCTATCCGGATGCAGGTACATCCGCTGTGGACTCTGGGGCTCGGCACCGCCAGCCGGAACCCACTGGGAGCCGGAGAACTTGTAGCGACAATCACCAATGGGCACCATCTCGAGGAGGACACAGTAGTTGCTCTCGTCCTCCAGGCCGGAGACACTCAAGCGCATCGAGGGGAACATGCGTCTGGGAAGGGGAAATAGAAAGGATTTAGGGTTTAAAAATTTATTTATTTAACTCTCGATTAATGTAAAGTAGCCTTAGTTATTTAAACAATAAAAATTCTGGTTAAATCTGTAAATATTTCCGAATTTTACATATCAAAGTCATATCAAGGTGTAACACTTTGGGGGTGTGATTAGGATCCCGAAAGGAAGCTTTGAATCTCTTTAATAATTTCCATTCCACCCATTTTATATTTGATAAGAAATTGGTATATTTTTCATTTTAAAATAATAAAAATACGCCCATACATTAAAGATACTTTGCTTTAAACAAATAGCGCGCATTCTTTGCATTTAAACAAACACCAAATGGTTGTGTTATTTTCTTCGAGTGTTTGGGCTGTCGGCGGAGGGGGAGAAAAATCCAGGAAAAATCTATGAAATTTTTAGAGCCTTTGTTTACCGAACAAAATCGACAAAAGGAGCCCATGACCACGTCCGCGTGGGCGTTACAAATATTTAATTGTGAGATTTCCCTTCCATGCGCCATGTAATTAGCCCCGACCAAATAGAGATTGCCTGGACGAGGAGGATCGCTCCGGCGCTCCTCCTGGCCCTTGGTTTGCCCTGTGCTAACAAGGATGCAGGCAGAGGCAGAGCCAGTGAGTGACCCTCGGATCGCGCAGCCGCAGACACAGCAGGTGGTCACCGCTCTTGGCGCCAGGCCCGAGCCCGAAAAATGTTTGCCCGAGCCCGAATCTGAATCTGAATCCAAGTCAGTCTCTCCGCCTCCGCCGATCCTCGAGTGGTTTCTTGTATTTATTTTTTTTGGCAATGATTCCGTGTTTCTCCGGGCTCCGATGATTAATTAATTGAAATCTGCTGCGCTTTGCTTGCCTACATTTAATTTGATTCTGCCTTTCAGTTTCTTTGTTGAATTCCATTAGAGAGACGGGCACCGAAATATTTCGACATTTGTGCGGTTTAGAATTTCATTTTCAATTTGGTTCTTCTCTGTTTTTTTGTTGGTTTTTTTTTGGCAAACAGTATGCTGTCTGGTTTTCGGACAAACGATTTGTTAAGATCGATATCTTTGGCGCGTCTGCGCATAATTAACGGCGGGAATGCTGGCTGGGAGCGAGGAGCACGCTGGACACTTGACGGCATCCCACTTGGCGCTTGGCAGGTGCAGGGACACGGTCCAGGAATGCAGCCTGCAAAAGGGTGCTTCAGGAGGAATTATTGTTCAACGAATTTTATACTCTTTTAGAGGAGTTTTTAAGATTAATTATTATTATTTATAGTAAAAGGAAAGATCAGCGTATTTTAAACGCATTTACACTTACTCTAAATTTGTAAATCCCAGAAAAAAAGGTTGATTTTAATTAGTTAATTTTTAACCTTTTTAAAATTCAAATAATTTAATCATAGACAGCTTGAAAAATAGCAAAGGAAATTGATATTCCAATTAAGGTAACTTAGTTGAGTCTAGACATTTAAATACAAATTAAAGAAGATACTTTTTTAGCTCGTTTTGCTTAAAAAATGTCCCCAAAGATACTTATAAATATCAATAAATTAGCCCTGAATTTTTCCTTAAACTTAGTTGTTATTAAATTTTAAAATATACATAAAGTATACAAATTATATCTCTAATTTTAATAATAAAAAATCCTAAATATTCAAGGGCTTGCTGTCTGCTTCCGAGGCCAAGAATTTACCAATATTGAAAATATTTCCTGGCCTATCTCGCCACTTTCCATCGCTTCTGTTTACCGCCTCTCTTGGCGCTTCTTGGCGCTTCCCATTTAGCCAACCAAACAACCGGGGTTATGGCCTTATGGTTATGGCTGCGGCTGTGCCCACACACACTAAAAGCTTCGTGACAAAGTCATTTCATTTCCCGCTGTCAGGCCTTAAAGCGATACGCTTTGTTCTATCTAACTTTAATGGCCGTCTGCGCTTTTACCACCCAAACAGATCGAAAGGTTCAAGTGGCCCAGACAGCCAACTAATTAGTTTTTATGGACAGAGTTATAGGAGAGGATTGGATTCGATCCGATCTGAGAGGGAAATGCAGTGGACTGAGACGGTGGCACTCTGGCGCCTAATCATTAAAAATTCAAATCGATTGCACCGACCAGAGCAACATAAAACATTTTTTGATGGGCATAAAAAGTATTTAATACGCAGACATTATGAATTATTCATGGCATATATACATATAGTAAATTCGTATAAAAACTAAAGGGTTCCCGGGAGAGTCCAAAACTTTATGTTAATGTTTGGGAAACTAAAACAGAACCCTTTACTCGAAGATCGAACTGTGGCCGTTATCGCCAAGTGTGAAATTGCTCGTATCTGTCGACAAGCTGTGGTCACTCACCAGCAACAGCTACAGATACAGAGGCAGAGAAACATCTGAAGAATGCAGAAGGCAGAAGATATTTCGGTGTCTGCAGACAGGCGCCACAATAAAAACGCTACGAACTACAGATATGACGACAAAGTATCCTTGACGCTAAGATTTATGCCAGACCTCGTCCAAAAGGAGCGCCGCCGCGCGCCGACCAAAAAGGACGTCCCACGGCGTCCGGCCAGCAATAAATTACGATGACGCCACTTTACGCACATTCGAACAAGTGCCGGACACTTTTAGGTAGGAACGATCTCGATCCTCGATAGACTAGCCCCGGGGCGATTGCGCTATGCCTTTGATTCGAGCAGTTCTCGTTTCTAGGCCGCTTCCAGTATCAGTATCCAGAATCCCATCTCCAATCTGCAGATGGGCACGCAAAGTGCCGGCCAACTTGTCCGCTTTACGCCTCGCGCGATAGGCCCAAAAAGTGCATTAGTACCTGCAGCGGCTTTTCACATCCTGTCATCCTGCCAGCGCATCCTTCCGCCGTGTTTGCCTGTGAAAATCGTTGTCGCGACGCCGCTGTAAACAATTTGCAGGCGCCTGCATCTAATGAGCATTTAACAGCAGCGGCACCAGCGGCAGCCACGGAGCTAGATCCCAGCCAGGATCGGTTTCAGTGCCAGAGATCGAGTGCTTTAAGTGCCCTCCTCCTCCTCCTGCGCTGGATTGCTGCTGCGTCTCGGGTATTAGTTTTCACGTTCGTGCTAATGCATCGCCCGATCACTGTTTGTTCCCTGCGCGATCTACCAAGTTTAGTTCTGTGATATCCCCACTCCCATTTCCTATATCCCTTTCCCATTTTTATGGGGTACCTACCTGCCGCTCTTGGTTATGATCATTTCCGTGCCAATCTGATGAAACTGCTTCCAGAGATCGTCGTTCTGCAGAGTCATCTCCACACCGGGCAGGGTGACTCGGGGTGGCATGATCACGTGGCGGGGCATCGGTATGGGCAGCATGGGCGGAAAGGGGTCTGAAATTGGACAGAAGGGGTTAAAGGAGGTCGTGAAACAAATTAAGGTATCTTAAGGTTAAGCTAAGCTAGCTTCTATCATAAATATGATAATAATATGTTTAGATTTACTGTAAACCTATCACAAATCATAGAAATATTATATGATTTAACTGTAATTAAACACAATTCAAAGAATATTCTATGAATTTAATGATCAAAGCAAGAAAAAGAATGCAGAAATATTTAAGAAACAATATTAACGTTCTTGAGAATGGTTTTTTATACATTTAAAGAGTTTTTAATGATTTTCTTGTAATCTTTTATAGACTAGCCGTAACCTATTATAACAATAAGTTCTCTATTGAAAGAATTAACCTAGTTTATACCTAACCATATTCTTCTACTAAAAGAAACTCCATAGATTCCTTTAAAAAGTTAAATTAATATTTCCTTCTAATTGAGCTCTGGTTAAAATTGAATATTAGGTATATCTTTAAAAAACAATGAAATATCCTTGACAATATCCGAATACAGAACTTTCATAATTACATACAATTACTAAGTAAGTGTTTAGATATTATTGAGCTACGATCTATATTTAACTAATCTTTAGTTAAAATTTAACATCAGGTTTATTTTTATGAGTTAATTAATTTATTTAATTAAACTATTAAACTATCCTAAACAACATCCTAATTCCGACCTTCAATAATTAAATAGAATTACTAAGTAAATAGTTAATTATTATTGAGCTACGAATGTTATCTCAACCTCTGGTTAAGAATTAACTTTAGCTTTATCTTTAAGATAAGAACAACCAAATACAGAACTTCCATAATTAATTACAACTATTTAGAGGTTCTTTAAATTTGTTTAATATTTAAACCTTGTAGTGATAAGTCAGTTATTTGCTATTATTAACCACAGGTTAGCTGTCAAAGAGCAACAAGAACTGATTAATTTAAGTGAAAGGCATAATGCTCGTCATTTGTCTTTGATTGGAAGTGATCTTTTCTGTGGTTATTTTGGTTTTTAGCATAAGTGATCTTACAACCCTTAAGAAAAGTGATCTTTGCGAAATATGGGTGTTATAAATGCGCTATTTTGGGAGAACAAGGAACATTGATTCTTCTCTTTGTCGATTGTCAAACTTAATGTCCCCCCATTAAGGACCAAAGTTGGCGGGGTGATTATATCCAAAGATATAGCGTGTAAGGGGGTACACCGATCCCGCTGCTTAACGATCGGCGGCGACAAGCAAAATGCATTTGATATCAAGTTGCCGGATCACTTTCCCACATTACTCAGCTTTATGATCGGTCCGCCATAAACACCGTGCACACACCGCACACACCCCGCTGATCTTGGCCAGAGTCGGACCCAGAAATGGCTATTAATGCTAATGATGCTTAACAGCTTGGTTGCTCGTCAAACGGGGCGTATGAGTGATATGCGAAGGTAGAGCTTACCCGGAATCCGCTGCATGATCTGCTGGCGATATATCTCGTGCGCGATGTGCTGCTGCATGCGCAGATCCACCAGCTCGTTCATGGTGATCATATTTGAGTATATATATTTAGCTTAAACTTATTTTGTCACTTGGTCACAAAGGTTTCGACACACACACACAAAAGGGGGGTTGTTTTCGAGTACGAATTGTAGTATTTCTGTCACCGCGACTTTTTTTTGGCGAGCACGAGACGCCGCTGATTAGCGTCAATTATGCAAATCACGTCGCCAAGTCTCTCATGTGCGTGGGTGTTAATTTGATTACGACGGGTGTCAAGTCTCTATGTGGGTTATTTGAACGTTTTCTACAGATTGAGTATATTTTAGCCGACGGTCGTGTCTGAGTCTCGCCAAGTTCGCATTTCAACTGAGCAAGTTCCGCCGCTGCCATCCGTCGAACCGTCGATCCGTCGATCGAGCTGCAAACGAGCTTGACTCGTTTGCCTTCCCCGGCCCGAGCCATTGATCGAGATTACCTGCTGCGGCTGCTGCTGCTGTCGGGGCTCCCCTCTCATTGGCCATCGCTGCCCTGTTAGCCATCTCGCTCTGCGTTGGCACCTCCATTTTGAAAAACCCGGTCCCGATTTTCCAGCTGCCCTGGCTCCGCCCACGACGAGCGGTGCTCCGTCTTTGTCTTCGCTCCGCTCTGTTCTCCCGCTCTAATTGTGTTTAATTCTCAAGTGCGAAGTTGCACAGTCAGCGGAGGAGCAAGCCAGCCAGCCAGCAGCGGTGGCAGCCACCAACATCTCGGTGTCCGTCGCTCGCCGTGTGTGTTGCCTTTTAATTATGATCATGATGATTGAAATTGTTTTTTCTCCGTCTCCGCTTTTTGGCATCTTTTTGTATCTTTTTTGTATCGTTTTTTCTTTATTTCGTGTATATATTTATGTTATGCTTTGCCCATTTGTAGCCGCTGCCATCATGGTGGTCCTCTTGTCTGCCTCGAGAGCCGTCGTTGCCGTGTGTGTTTGTCGTTTTGCTGCTCATTTATTTCGATTTACCCCAGAGTACAGAGAGAGGAATAAATGATTATTGGTTGTTTATTAATTAATTGGAGGTATCTGGATTGGAGTAACTGGATTTTATTTGGTATTTTTCAGAGTTATTCTGGGAAATTAATAGTTGTTTTATTTTATTCGTTGATTAATTAATGCAAATTATGCAACAGTAGCGGGAGTAAATGAGTTCTTTGATCAGTTTGCTTAATTGAGTAAATACGTAGTATTTAACGATAACTTTTATTTATATTTCTTTAATGAACAAAAAAGATTTAACCAATAATAATAATTAATAACTTATTATTCAGAGAAGAAAATAAATTTATTTTGCTTACTAAATTAATTTGTTAAGATTCCTTAAGCAATATTAGCTGAAAGAATATCTTTAAAGACTCAAAAATAAATCACTTTGAATTGATTTTGAAGGTACAGCTGGAAAAGAATCAAAGTTATTAATGTTTGTGTACGATAAAAATCTATATTAAATCGATGAATTTTGAAGTTGTTTCAGCTCTACTCAGCAATCAGTTATAGTTTGGGCTAATAATTAATTTAATTGTTTTATACATTAAAACCATGTTTATAAGACGAATTTTATGAAATACTTAAACTCCTTTAAATGGATTTTATTTAGAAAGAATTTTTTGTTAAATCAAATTTATATCAGCTTGAATAGATCTGAATATTAAAATAATATACTTATAATATTATTAATTTAAGGATAATTCTTCGATCTTTGTCTTTATGCCTATTGTGGTCCTATATTTACTAAGAAAAACTTTTGAATACAATACAATTATCAATTTATTTATATTTGTAATAAAATAATGATTCCCTTAATCTTTGAGTTTAAGTTATTAAAATTAACACGAATTGATTCTGCTTTTCTCTGCGTGTTTTAATGTTATTTTGAAGTTGGTAATGTTATCAGAAGATATATAATGAAAGATTAATAAATTAATTAAATGATTTTATCCTCCACAAACTAACATTTTATCCTCAGATTTTATCTATCAAAATCAAAATGAAATACATGTTTTTTCTGTACAGAATTTCATTTAATTAAAAGAGTTAAACCTTCAAAAGATTACATCATATCTTAGATTTGTATCTGTCTCAAATAATTTAAAAAGAAATCCATTTTCTCTCCGTGTGATTGAATATTATTTTGGATTTGACGCTGCGTCATTTGGGCATTGATATGGCGGCATCCCAAGGCCCGATATGGCGTCGCCAGTTGCTACCACTATATGTTTGGTTGCCTTCCACAGATAGATGCAGGTGGCGGGCTGTTGTGGATTTTGACCTTTTTTGAGAGAGAGCTTGGCAAAACATTTGTTCCGAACGACGGAAACGCGTGTCTATGCCGCTTGCTTACAAATTCGTGGCTAATTAAAGTGCCAGCCGAGTAACATGAACTTTGACTGAAATTAAGCATGCGCCATGTGGGCCGGCGATGGCGAAACGTGATCGTGCTCCTTTTTCGGGTCTCGTGTTTGCCTCCAGTGCTATTTCCTTTCGAGATTAAGACTTATCGCGGCCAGAAGCATTACTGCGAAATTCTTGAGACTTCCGATGGGCAAATATGTAGTCAGCCGGGCTAATTTACACAGCACTTTGCTGGCCTGACACATCCACGCATTATTCCAAGATATCAGCCATAGCCAGGTTGGCGGCGATAAGCGCCAGAAATTAATTTACTATTAGCAGTCCCGGAATTCTCTTTTTCCCTAGTTTTTTTTTCTCCCAAATTGCGTTTTGGCCATGTGCCGTCGTCTGCGCGTAATTTATGCCTCGCGTTTTCACATTTGGTCGCGCATACTTCCGGTTGCGTTTATTTATTTTATTCCTGTATTTCCGCAGCTCAGCTCGGGTCAGTTTGGGTCGACTAGGTTCGTCAGGCCATTAGGGATCGATCAGACCCATCGACCGATCCTGGAGGGCTGCCAATAGCTGTGCAATTTGTCAGCACCCAGCTAATTGGTGCTGCCTCCGCGCCCGCTGCTTGACTAATGCATTTCGGTTTACTTCCGTTCGGTTCCGGATAAATGGGCCAACAACAGGTAGCCCGAGGAACGGCACTGAGGAAAACACTTGGCAGGAGTTTTGGAAATCAAATTAAAATAACATTAAGAGGAACTCCATAGACCATGGGAGTTTGCTATAATTTAATTTGATAATTTATTTGTAAAATCATTTTTAATATTGAGAAAAAATAAATATTTTTAATATATAATACAAATTATTAGCTAAAAATGCCCTTAGAAAATCCCTTCGTTTGTTTTTAATATTTTTTAATTTGTTAATAAGCTCAAAGTAATTTTTTTTGCCAAAAGAACAGAATTTTCTGGATTTCACTTTTATTTACATATCTTATTTTTCAATTATTTAGATAAAACTAATTAGGAAAATGGTAACTAGAAATAGACCATTAATATACTTATATAATAAAGAGTAATAGAAGTGGAAGAGGAAGTGTTATTATGTTTTTATTACTTATAAAACTATCAAAATGAAATGAAAAGTACTCACTATTTGTTATGCTAATCTTTTTTGGTAAATAAATAAAATAAATAAATCATAAATATTGGCAAATAAATATCTATAAATCGTTTATTTATTTACTTACTTAGATATTCTTTGCAGTCATAATAAATTAGTTAATTCTTCTCCTAATAAACTACCTTTATAAATTTTAAAATGTTTAGAAACCAATTTGTACTTTCCTTTATATAGAAACTAATTTCTATAACTGATAAAGTAAATCATTGTAAATTCCTAGACTTGAATTAGTTTCTAAAATTCTCTATTATTTTTTCCGAGTGCAGACAAACGCATTCCTGCCGCTTGAATCAGCAAAGAGGATATATTTCTATCCCTATCCTTATCCCTGTGGCTTGTAATTGCTCCTATCAATGTTTGGGTTTATACTCGTATTTCAGCGATCGATTTGGTGAATCAGAGCGAGGTTATGAGATAGCCTTGAACTGGGTCCAAGTCCGTTGTAAGTGCCATATCCATATAGTACTTGCAACGGAGTCTCGTGTCCAGGGTTTCGTAGTCCGGGGTCTTTCCACCCAGTTGCGAAATGCGCCCGATCTGGAAGAGCACGAGCCCTCGGCTTCTTTCTCGCACGGCTGCTCAAATTAAAATTAGCATAAATCGTCTACGAAAGCAATGTAATTTTCCATGGAAAATATGCCCTCCAGCCGGTCGTCGCAATTTATTGATTTAAACTTTTAGCTCGGATCTGTTTGAACAAGCCCTATAGCGCCTTTATAGGCTATAGACTATTAACGGCCCGCCACTTGATCTCGCATATTTGTATATTTGCCAACCCAGCGAGTATCGGGTATTGAGTACTGAGTATCGAGTAGGAGAGTGAGTAGTGAGTAGTTCCATTGTTGCAACACGACAAAGGCCTGCAAGAGGCATGCAAATCTACTTTGGTATGCAAATTAAGTGACTCAATCGACGTGGCAGAGGTAGAGCTGAAGCTAGAGCCAGAGCTAGTGACCAGGAGGCATCATAATCATCCGTGTCCATGGCGAGCCCACTTGACAGACAGACAGACCTACTCCAATAATTGAGAGGTGTTTAATCGTGTGTTTCGTTTTTGTTTTTCTGCACATTCACGACCCCAGCCGAGATTTGTAGGCCTTTCATTCCGAATGGTCTCAGATTTTTGGTTTCCACAACTAACATACTGAGGGCTACCATTCCACTCGATCGCTGTTTGCTCTCAAATTATCATAAGCAAATATGGCCAAGATGCCCAGACCAGGCCCGGGCCAGACGATGCGACTCAGACTCGCATTCAGACCGAAAGATGCTTCCACTTTTCAGAGCCCAACTTCAAACTGAAGTGCTAAAGTCGCTGGCGACGCGACTCTCTGAGAGGCGCTTCTGTTGTGTGGACCCTTGAGTTATTACAATATTATATTCAAATCTCAAGTGCCACCGGCTGGCTCCTCCACGTCGTCCTCCCCTCCTCCCTCCCCAGAGAATCTGCATATTTCCCCGGAGCCTCATAGTTGTTTGTTTGCCCGCCAAGCTCAACGAGCTGGCACTCGGCGGCGATGCGTGTTAATGGCATGTGTAATAACAAGATCATGGATTCAAATTTGGACTGCGGAAAACAATTGCCAAACAGTTGAGGGATTAATATTAAGTGATAGGTATTACGGAGATTTAAAGTACTCTTATTTTATTATAATTTAAATATATTGGGAACTACAAGAGGTTCTTCGTTGAATAAAGTTGATTATTTACATTATTTCTCTTAAGGTTATGATATTAAATTTAAGGTATACATTAGTGGCCATTAAAAGGTTTATCTTACCTTTTTGTTTTAAATACTGTAAGCATTGTTAATTAAGTGGCCTTTAATAGAGCTAAATACTTATTTCATCTTATTAATCTTCTTTTTATAAATCTATGTCTCAGACAGGAAAAATGTGTATCACAAAATATGTATTAGAAATAGATAAGATGTATAAACTTGCTATGAAGAACCATTAACATTTTTAAGTCTAATTTTATATTTAATTTATATTTAATAAATATAATAAACATTTAAGACTACATTTAATTACATTTACAAAAAAAAAATTAATGTTGTTTCCGGTTGCCATAGCCTAAAATATAATAATAAAAACGATTTTGATTCTTAAAAAATTAGCCAGCTACTTTAAATCGCATGGCTTACCTTTCTTAAAAAATGTACAAGTTATTCAAATTAGCAGGATTTTTTAGGATTTAAAAATCTTAAATAAAACTAGTATAATTGTTAATAAATGTTAAGAAATTTTGTCAAGAATTAAAGATTTTAAATTCTTAAAGATTTATTTAAAGCTTACCTTTACTAAACCAAATAATCTTATCCTTAAATTTCTAGATATATTTCTTTCAAAGCCAGTCCCTTCCTTTTTGAGTGCTAACCACACAACACTTTTCTATTAAAATCTCTAAGAAAAAGGCCATAAAATATTAAACAATTTCTTAGGCTCACAATATGATAAATATTTTGCAAATTAGATGGTCGCTCCATCGATTCGAGAACCTTTTAACTCCCGCCTGGCCCGACCACAAAAGGCGAATCTCTAATGCTGCATTTCATTACCAAAATGGTGGCGAGATCTTGGCCAAACGCCAGAAGAAGCCAGAAAAGTTCAACGGCCAAAACGGTGACATCAAAGCCGAGGGCAGCGGATTGCCGCCAGGCAGGCGGCAGGCAGGCAGTCAGCCCGAGTTAACTGACTAACAAAAGAAGAAAACTCCGAGATCGAGCCAAGTCCGGTAGTCCGGCGGGCAGAAGAAACCATTTCGCTGATAAAAACATCCATTATGCGTAACAATTTGACGGCTTCTTTGGCTACCGCAACCATTCCGAGGCGGCATTCCCGCTTTCGCCTTTGATTGAGTGGCCGAGATGGGATGGAATCGAGTGGAGTGGCTGGCCGCGGGGTAATTGTTGTCGCTAGGCCACGGATCGGATTGGATCGGATCGGAATGGATCGGAATGGATCGCAGCGGATCAAACCCGAGTGCGCAATTACAATGGCCGTGATAAAGAAGCCAAATAGAGGGAGTGCGATGACGATGACGATGGCCATGGCGATGACGATGGCGAGTCTTGCGCTAACGTCAAAGAGGAAATGCCTTAATCTCGTGACAACAACGGAGCCTTCGTCTTTGTACTCTTCTTCCTCTGCGTTCTCGCTTTGCGCTCCCTTGTTTATCCAGGTTACACGGAAAATAAAATGGGTATTCCTAAAAAAGAATTTATTTACAAAAGTCCCTCCATGAACACCGATTTCCTATTTTTATTAGATTTAAATCGAAATAATCGATAGTTGTAAATAAATAGCATTGATGTTAATACACAAATAATAGGTCTTTTTTAAATTTATAATTTAATATAAAATAAAAGAAAAAATTATAAAAATAAAGAAATGAAGAAATACAAAGTAATATAAAGAAAACCGTTTAGGTTATTGGGGCGTGCTCGGATGCCAACAATTTGTTAAGCTTTTATCAGAAGACAATCGAAATAATCGATTGTTTTAAATAAATATAATTTATATTTAATACTTAAATAATAGGGTTTTATTTACTCCTATTAATTCAATAAAATAAAATAAAACAAATAAGTTATAAAACATTTTAAATTAATAAATTTTAAAATAACAAACTTTTGAGATTATTTGAAATTCCCAGCCCGAAGCCATTATTTTAGCTTTCATCAGAAGACAATCGAACCAATCGATATTTTTACACCGATATATTTTTTCCTAAAATTTCTGAGTTATTTGGTTTTAAATATATTCTTTATTATGTGACTAAGTCTAAGCATTAAACTTAAATAGAAATCAAAGGTCTCATAAGTTCCTAGAACTATTTAATAATAATATTTAGGTCTAATCAAGGCTATCTTTTTGGTTTTACATCGTATTTAATCCAAATTAGTTTCAAAAACATCTTGAAATATCTAAATTTCCCTCTGATCTAATTCCAGATTTTTCCAAGTGCATTCTGGCAACCTGGCGAGTGTTGGAAATTTGTTTGTTTGCCGCCGGCCCATAACGTCATGAGACCAAATATAGCGGCTCGAGTCGCGTTGTCTCCGATTCCATTCCGTGTCGTATTTGAGCATCGCATTGCTGTGCGGATTTGGAGCTCACCTGGCTCTGATTATGGTTCTGGTTCTGGCCACATCTAAGTAGCTATCTATCTATCTATCTGCGTATCTCCTCCACCTTCTGTGTCTGTGTACCCATGGCACTAGTCATAGTTGACACTTTATGAGCAGACTCGCCTCCATCGCCACGCCGTTGATTGCTCTCTAATGGCGTCAAGACTTTCGCTTTTATGGTGCCTGCACTTCCACGAATCCTAATCAGCGCCCAGAGCACTTGCCGCGACTTCATTTAAATGGGAATTTCTTGGGTATGTGCACACCATGTACTATATGTAGTTGTTGCCAGAGGGAATTATCGGGAAATACTAAAACAAAAACCGAGTGGAGGAAGTTTAATGGCAATGAAAATGGGAGTGGATGAATCTGGAGAGGATTGAGTAATCAGAAGGGTCGGAAATTGATAGGAGATAGACGTAAAAACAAGAAAGATAATTGGAAACAAAGGGAAGAGATGGAAAATTTGTAGAAATGTGTACTATTTAATGCTAAATGTATTCATTTTTGTAAGATTTCTTTATAATAAATTTTAGTCTTTTTCTTTTAACAAAAAAATATAACTTAATCTAAAGTAATTCAGATTTTATTAATATAATGATAAGGAATATAAAATACATATTGTTTTCAAGAAATAAATATATAAAAGTCAAAGTACAAACCTATTTATTTGTAAAAGAGCTTTTAAAATACTTAAATAATTACACAAAATGGCAAAGAGGTTTCCTAATTAAACGTTTTAAATTTATCAGTGAAAAGCAAGTTAAACCTTTTATTTAATTAAGTAAAAACTAGTTCTTCCCGAGGAAACCTACCTCCACCCAATATTTGCCATAGCTTTTCATTCTGGAATTTCTGAAGCTCTCCATTCTGGCGCCAACGCCGTCTGGCGGAGATCTGGACTAACTTTAAATGTTTGCCGTTCGAAATGCTAATCTTCCAAAGGGCTGGCAACCGCGTTACACGCTACATAGTTTAGCCTTAGTCCCCCCCCCTTTTTTACCCCCCAAAAGGGGGGGTAAATGGGAACGTGGAAGACAGCACGCACACAGCGGAAGGCGGCAAACAAATATGGCGCAAAGTCAAACAAAAACACGGCCATTACTCAATGGCGGCAAAGCGAGAAAAATTTATGCTACCTCTGCAATGGAGCTCCAGGAGGGTACATCCCCCCCTATGGCTCTAGGGTACGGTTCTTCTTTGGCTCCTCCGGTAATCCCGGGCCATGTGAGGCGTCAAAAGCTTAAATATTTACAGTTCCGAGAGGCAGCAAGCAGCCCCGAAAACCAGACAAAATAAGCAAACGAGATTAGAGAAAGAGAAGGAGAGCGCGGACAAAAGCATGAAAAATATTTGTTAAAAGGCAAATAAATTGCGGAAGATAAAGATCTAATTTTGATTAAAATTTAAGCTTTTTCACAACCTCGCCAGCTACCGAACTGAGGCTAATTTTTGAGGGGGAACTAAAACTGAAACCGAAAACCAAAAAACCTGAGGATCCAGCGGCTAGCGAGGCGAAGAAATTAAAACTTGTCGCATCCAAAATTTATGTTTGTCTTGGCAGCCCGAGAGATCGGAGACAACAAGAAAATGTCTTTAATAAATTAGTGGCTGGTAGTAGAGGGGAGGAGAGGGGAGTCGACTTCGTTATCACGGCATGGACAGCATGTTGTTGCTATATATGGCAAACAATACGGTACTTTTAACACCAAAATCAGGGCCCCACAATCCTAAACAAAGGCCAAGACAGCACAGAAGCGACAGACGCGTAGCTGCCGTTCGAGCAGCTGGCCCAAACAGTCCCGCCAAAAAGAAAAAAAACTAAGAGAGTTACAGATTAATATGTACTGGGAAAAATACATAACTAATAAAAATATATACATATATAAAATAATTTATATTGATAATATTATATTTCTTGTTGAAGTTAGTATAAGATAATTTAAGTAATTAGATGTTAAACATTTTTTTTTAATATTTTCAACAATTTGTATATAAACTTTATATATATTATATTAAAATAAGGGTTATTTATATTTATTTATTTTATTATATGATATTTATACTTAATTAAATGAGAAAACCCGTAAAAATGGGGTTTTTGAGTTCTCTGACATTAAAATTCATGTCCCTTAAATCGCTGCATACTTTTTAGCGCTACTTTTTTTTGTTAATGGGGAATAATGTGAAAAGCAAAGAATTCTCTCCCGTGATTTTAATATTTATCCGATTAAGTTTAAAATTGGTATGTGTATAGAAAAAAGAAAGGCCCACATTTTTTCCTTACGTCAAATATATATTTCTTTTAAAATGTGACATCCACAGCGCATATTCAGATGCCTTTACTACTTTGTATTAAAAAATCGATAGAATTCATGCCTTTAACTACATATGACAGAGCCACCAATGCGATTATTTACTCCCGAATATAAATATCTATTTAAAATACATATTTCTTTCAGTGCACACCTAGAGGCGCAACCATAGATATACAGATACAGATACGTAGTGGCCGGCTGCCCCCATTTGCATATGAATGTGGTAATGATTACAAATTTCGCTCGTAAAAATGTTTAGTTTGTTTTTTTGTTTCATTTTGGGAGCATAATTAACTATGTATCCGATCCGAACCGATCCACTCTTTAGCCAACGGATCGACTATACGTATCTGTATCTGTATCTATGGCCGTGTTTTTGGATGCGTTGCGGTTGCGGTAATTTACCGTCCACGGGATGGCTGTATCTGGGAGATGCGATCGTGTATCGTGTATCTGGTATCGGGTATCGGGCTTAATAGACGCGGGGATACGCATGCGCAGCATCGGATGTCAATGGACTTGGCCAGAGCTCGGCGGTGGGAAAGTGTTGAGCCGTTTACATTATGGGGCCTTTTATTGAATGAATCGGACCTTTCACAGCCAATTAATAGCGGCTAACAAGATCGATGCTGTTGTCGATAAGCCAATGAGCCGCATAACTAATGGCTCAAGTCGGAGCCTGAGAAAGCCACTCACCGAATGCCCACGCCCACTTTGACTCCTCTCTAGTAAGAGTATATAGTAAACTATAGTAACTGGCTAGTCAGCGAAAGGACCAAGCAATTTCCAGAATCCTGGCTGCAGCCGGGCTTGTGTTGATTGCGGCGCGTTACCTTAATTTCTTGGCGCCACCAGCACTCATTCGATCCCGTCGCCTGCCTCTCCTTTGCTGCGTCATAAAATTAAAACTCTTCACTCCATCATTTTCGTGAGCGAGTGCAACATTTGACAGGTAAATGTCTGGGAAAAGGCAGCCAGAAAAGCAGAAAACAGGCACCTCTCAGGCCAGGCTTCACCGCTGCTGACTGGCTGCCGCGCCCTCCGACGATGGCCATTTCCAGAGAGAGAGAACACACATCACACACAGACGCTCACTTGATACCCTTCCATTAACGGATTTCTGTTAAAATTAAATATTGTACGCTTTTTGGTTAAAAGGTTTTAATACGGAAAGTTTTAGGTCAGTTTTAAAAATTTTAAAAGAAATGTACAAGGGAGTTCTTAAGGAGGTAGGATAATAGTGACGATCACACACCTTCAACTCCAGAATTGTCTGATATCCAATTTCATATTTGAACAAAAACTAAATTTGGAATAACTTAATTTATTTATAAATCGGAACGCTGCTTTTAATTTGTACCTTACTTGCTTACTTTTCTTAAGCTTAAGTGATTCACTTATGGTGCTCATCGTCACTACGTGGACAACCGCTTACCGTGATAAAGGAATATACATTTAAAGTAGTACAGTTTGTTAAGTTCACATTAATAAATAAATTATAAAAAAATGATCAGTAAATAATTTTTTTCTTACAATCTACGTAGTTCATTGCGATTAGTTTGCTGAATTTACTAAGGATCTTTCATCGTAATCATCTTTTTAATAAGAGGATTACTGTAAAAGTGGGGTTCAAGGTATAAAAAGATTTTTCTAAGGAGATTTTCCTATAATATATTTATAAAAATAATAAGGTATATTGCATTGTAATCAAAAAGATTCCAAAACATTTTAAGGAAATAGTTTCTTAGTAAAACAACATCTCGAAGGGCATCACCACTTCGTCATATTTCCTAAAAACCCATATTTTTTAATAGCTTTTTTTTTTTATTAATTTCCTTTTTTGTCTTATTCATTTACCTTTGTTTTTTTTCGGTCTGCTAAGCAGTTGACCATAACTTTTGACGGATTTATTAGGGAATATTAATTTTTATATCGGGCATTTTGGAGCAAAAGGTGTGTGCGAGCGAGTGCGATTATCACCTCCAAGGTCCGCGGATCTGCTGTAGGTAAGACCGCTGCCTCTTTGGGTGATCAACTCAGATCAGCGATCCCTGTCCAGAGGCAAACAGGAGGATACGAAGACCCAGTCCCCGGGTTGCGTTGTTTGTGCGCCTTTGTCTGCTGACCAGAGCTGGATCGGAGCTGGACCGGAGCGGGTGTCGCCGGGGAGCCAACGGGTCCAACGTGTGAAAATGCATTTGCATATTCAATCAACGGCACAATAAATATGCCCATACTACACACGAATTCATACAGGGTCGTTAAACAAGATTAACATATGAAAATAACAAAATATTTAACAGCAGCCGCAGACGGGCTGACTGGCTGGACTGAACGTGGCTCTGATGATGATCTTAAATTGAAATTGTCAATACGAGACGAGGGCTTTGGCGACGCGGCGACCCATAAATGTGGAGCCATAAGATCCGAGAGCCACGGGACCGACCCACCATAATTCCGACTCATGCTCACTCTCGGATCTGTTAATAGCGACGATGACTTGGCGACTTGGCGAAAATATTTGCGTGGGCATTTTGGCCACGGCTATTTTCGAGCCGAATTTGTACTAAAATTAACATCCCCACCGCAATGGAAACGTTTCCCGATCGTGTGCTCTGGGCCCCCAGCTCGCTGGCATTCCACTGTCAGCTCCACAATGGGCGGGTGTGAGAGTCCGCCACTCGACACGCGCCCGGGAAATCCACAGCTGCCGCTGAGCAGCAGCAGCGGCCACTTTCCATTTCCGATAAGCGAAAATCGGAGGCAGCTGGAGGCTGGCGAAGATTGTTGCGTCATGGGAGAGTTATCAGCCGCGTGCCCCAAAAACCAAATCGAAATGCAAAACCATAAAAACAAATTATGAGCGATACGCTAAATCAAGCATATGCACTCGATCGGAACAATCATAATCTCGGGGCGGGGTGCGGGCATTTCACTTAATGAAAATGTTGGCACTGCAAGTCAAGTGCTTCGAGCTGTAGCCGCACAAATAAGTGTATTTATGAACATGTACACAGGGGAAAATTAGAGGTATTTAATATATAAATAGCTAGAATGGAATGGGGTGCAAAAGCCTACTAAAAAAGAGTTTCGGCATCCACGACTTTCGTTAAGAAGGCTCTGAATATATTTGTTTTATTATGGAATCTAATAATATTACTTTATAAACTAATTTGTTATTAAATCCGATATCGGAGACATTTTGTCAAAATGATTTTGAACTTATTTCTAGTGATTGTTAAAATATGTTTCCTTAAATTCTTAGTTATTTTAAGCATTACATTTTAGTCTCTAGGGAATCTAATTTATATTATTTATTTATATTATTTTTATTTGAAATTCCTTTTATACTGTTAAAAAGGAAAATTATTATATAATTTATTGTATTGCTAAGCAGGTTCTTAGGCACCTATTATAATATTCGCTGGCTGCCAAATATTGCATATTGCGTATGCAACGCTTTTTACGCACTAAGTTTCTATGATTTCTATGGTCGGTACCATAAATTATAAGGGTTTTAATGGTTTCAGCGTATTATAAAATTGTTAAAATTAGCATATATGCAATTATATATGATTAAAACCATTTAAAATTATAAAGTATTAGCTATTAGCTGTCCCAGATTATTCCAAGTAAACGACTTAGACTTATCATAAGCTTACTAGTAAATAGTCTCTTTATTTTATTATTTATGGTTCTATGGCTTTTATTCTCTCAATATGATGTTAAGTTTTATTTTGACAATTTTTTACGGAAAATAAATACAACTAAATTGAGAATTTCAAAATGAATTTATTCAGTTTTTCGGTTACTGTGTAATACCCACAAAACACACTCAATCCCAAAAGCGACGATTGCTGCACGCAAGTGAAAAATGTTGGCGCCAGGCGCCACTAAAAAATCTTATGAATGAAGTAGACACATTTTTGAGTTGTTGTCGGTGTGGCATGCTTGGATGTAGCCTCCATTCCCGCTCCCATTCCCATTCCTCTGGATTCTTTTCCTACCGTCTTTGTTTGTTTGCTTTCTGTGGTCTGTCTTAAGCGCAGCCCCGCAGCCCCGTAGACCGGAATCGCGTCTCTCTCTTGGTTTAGGTCGTATCTGCCTGTCATTATAATCATTTTCTTGGAAAGTTCTCGCATTTATTAAGTTATTAAAATGAAATTAACAGGTTGTCGTCTTGGAAAATGCTGAAAATTCTCCACTAATAAGTTGGAATTAAAGGGAGGCCCTAGACTAATTTGTAGAATGCTCAGAAAGGTTTACAGACTGATATTGTAATTAGGATTGTATAGATGCAGAGTATTTTTCTGATTTAAAAAATATATGATATGGAATATAATGCAAAACATATTTAGAAGACTCCCCTTTTTATTGAAGATATTTAATTTATATTATTTTCTGATTATAAAAGATATTATGAGAAGCTATTGGAGCCTGAGAACCATAGGAACTGTTTAAAGGATGTCTCTCTGTGTTACCTTTTGTATTTTGAAGTCTACAAATTTTGGGATGATTAAGATGTCATAGGAAATAAGGCATTATATTTTTCTTTTCTGATTTCAACTTATATATCGATGAAAATTGTTATAGAAAGTGTATTTTAAAGAAGTGGTTTCCATGTCACAAGACTTTCAATTAAAATTATTGAGCTTTTTCATGTTAAATAATTATTGGAACTATTTTAGGAAAGTGGTTTCTCTGTCCCAATATTTTGTATTAAATATATTCTGTATTTTCCTGTTAAACAATTCATGTAACTATTTTAGCCAGAGTTTTTTCCGTCACAACTTTTGCCATTAATTTTTTATTTTACAAGAAACCCACCCATCGCACCTTCCCAGTTCATTAGGCCATCTCCTATCCCGGAGCCACCTTTCATCAATCGCACTTGCTGCGGGGCTTTCCACGGCGAGTTTCCATTCGGAGCGCGGCTACCTGGTACCTGGCAGCTATGGCTGATTAGCCGGATCGTGTTCCATATTAAATAAACGCACTAAAGGCATTAATCACCGTTTTCACGCGACGGGCTGTCGCCGTTGCCGTTGCCGTGGCCGGGATGCTGCCGCCTCCTCCAACTCGTTAGTCCTCCAGCCTGACACGTTGCCCTGGTGGCCGGTCGATGGCCAGTGTGGTTCCAGGAAAAGCCGACTCTACCGACTCTCTTCCCTAGACGGCGCGGCCAGCCAGCGTGTTGACTAATGACGCGCATTTAGCAGCGATTAATGGATTTTATGAGCCGCCATAATTTTATGGCACATCAACTGGCCGCTGGCTAGGTATTTCCAGCGAATTTCCCCGCCGCCCAGCCATTGACGAGGCTAGGTTAGATCCTGAACAAAGCAGCAGGACCTGCGGTTTTATTGCCCATCCCACGGATCTTACCTGTAGGCACCGGCGTTAGGTACTTGAGGTTTAACGAGACTCCGTGTGGGTGGGTGCTGCGGCTCATATGCTAATCAAGTGCTCTGGCATCCGGATCGAACCCTCACTGGGCCTGAGGCCTGAATAGGGCGTTTGTATGACGGCTAATGTCTCGCATAATAGAAATCACCTACTTAAAATCAAGTGCAAATTGTACAGACGCCGCCGAGCCACTTGAGATGGATCTGTAGGGAGATCCTCTTCAGAATACATTCCATACATGTTTCCCGGCGACATGTAATCCTTGTATAATTGAAACAAAGCGCAATTTGTTTTTACAGTTTGTCGCAGCCCCGGAGATCACATTTTCCAACTCTGGGTTTGTTTTCATTTCCCTGTATATGCACTTTTGTTTGTCACTGAAGATTTGCTCAAAGGATTTTCTCTTTTTTCCCAAAAGAGATACAGAACGTCCTGAGACATATGCGTACATCTTGCGGTCGAACTGCGTTTATTTTTACTTAAACAATTTTCGCCTAAATGGGATTTGGGTTCGCCACAAGAGGCTTGGTTAAAGGATAACATCGTTTTGCCATTGTTGACAGTCTGTAGGCTCGCTCCTTTGAATAACTGGGGACAATTGACGGAATGTTGTCATCTGTCTGACATTTTCTGTTTGGATTTGGACTTTGGAGGGGAGCCCTAAGTGGCATTTATTCCGCAGCTGGATCAGAGTGTTGATATAGCCGGTGTTATCTGTGGATCTGGCAAGGAGGATGTCCCATAAATTAGCCAGAGAGATGGGATCCCTAAATGTAGCATAAACAAGCTAAAGAATAACATTGTTTTTATTTTTTGTTAAGCGAAATTGGTCTCAAGATAAAGAAAATATTTTTGTTTTCTATAGATTTTTTGGGGTTTTAGTTAACAAATAAAATGTGTCTAGTTGAATAATTTTAAGACTAAATAACTGCTTAGATAAGGCAATTTAAGACAGCGTAAAAATTGTTAATATTATTTTAGGCTAAGAAATTGTAAAGGATTTCTTAATTAAAATGAAAAGGGAGGTATAGAAATTAACCTAATATACAAAAAACTCTTAATACACTCTCCCATATCTATGATTTTATATTATTTATATTTTTTTATCAGCTGTAATGCTAGAATTCCATTTATGTGAATAAGATATAACAGAAAGTGTACAGATTTGAAAAAAATGAATAGCTACGTGTTTTTTAATATTGAACAAATAATAGCTGATCCCTAAAATATAGTAATTAAATTCTAAAAAATTAAAATTCGACAACTACTTACATTCTGTGTATACTGTGCGTGTGCCGGCAGAGGTTGGGCATAGAAATTTGCTAAAACTAGAGTAAGGACTTTGATTATATTGCAAAACATTTCCTATAGCTCCCTCACAGCTTTCAATCAAGTTTAAATTCCCTTCCACTGTCCAGTTAAAGTTTTCCCAGGCCAGAGATCACTCTATGATCAGAAGACAAACCCGAAGCATCCATCGGCATACCACAAACGATTATCTGCTTCGGCGCACTTTCGGATGCGACGGATGCGACCTGGACAACGTGGACAACGAGAGGCCTGGACAACAATGGGGGCGGTTAAAGTACAAAGCATCGCACTTTATTAACTACTTGAGATTAGGCCTGATAAGGAGATAATCCCAGTCGGTCGGCCGTCAGAAGTGCAGAGTTCCAGAGCTCCGAGGGCTCCGAAAGGGAACCGAACCGAACCACTTTCGGTAGCTGTGCCGGTGTAATAAGCATAACAATATCGCTGTCCGCCCAATTGACAAGCCAGAGTCCGATCTGGAGCGATCTTGGCTTGTAAAACGGATCACAGGTATATGCCTGCCATGCTTGCAGGGAGAGGTGAGATCAATGGCAGCAGCTTATCATCAGAGGCCCCGACCCTGATCCCGATCCCGATCCACACGTCACTGCACTTTCTCCAGACATCTCGTCATCATCGTCGTCGGTCCTCGCAGCAGCTGCCTTTGATCGGTGTACCGTGATTTTAAGCCAAATTGGGCGACCTTTGGTGCTGCCGATGCAGCGGGAGAATCCGTGAATCCTGATCCGATCCCGAGGAGGAGTAGTAGGAGTGGTGCCAATGTCAGGGGTCCTTCGCCGCACTTCTTCAATGGCCCCGCGTGAAGAGGTAACATCTCCTTTGGCCTTCGTACGCAATCCCTGCTCTTTTGAGGCGTGGAGCTACTGCCGCGTAATGGGATTTGCCATTGTCTGCCCCGGGCCTAGCCTGTTTTCCTCTGTTTTTCCCTCTAATTCCCCTTTGTTTTCCCCGCACGGTAGCCGGAGATGAAAGGTAATTGAATTTCCAGAGCAGAGATCCCGAGCTGGGAGCTCTATGAGTTCGATTCGATACGGAGCTCTGGCTCTGAAAGCGGAGGCCTGACAGCGCTTCAAGTGTTTATGCAAATGCATTCTAACACCTTCGGACACAAATATTTTCCAACTGCTTACAATCATATTGATAACTTTTATAAATAGCTGCGGTAGTTACACAGAGAGAACTATCTATACTAGCTGTAAACACAACAAGTTCTTGTCTGAAATTATTTATAAGGGGAGATTTATGAGTTCAACAAGTTTGCTTCAGTTTTTTAAAGAAGCTTTTATAAGGCATTTTGTAATGAAATTTAAGAACTTAAAATTGCTTGAAAAAGTACAAATTAGTTGGAACTTTTAAATATATTTATAGAGACACTTAATTTCTAGTTTTTAATACTTTTATTATAATACAAAAAGTAAAAAATAAGTTTGTATTTTTAACTATGCATTTAAAGAGGCTTACTTTCTTGCATTTAATACTTTAATTATAATATAAAAATGTCAGCCTTTTAGTTTACAAAATATTTATCCTACAAATATTTCAAATAATTCCAAATTCTATTACTCCCTGAAGCTGCAAGTCCTTTATCTTAGTTCTAAAAAAATACAACTGATGAGAGACTCTTGTATTATTATTCAAAATGTAATAATATGATCTTTATTTATAAAGAAAAATTATTTTTTACTTAATTTTTTAAATCAGAATACTTTTTACTTTATTTCTTAAATAATTAATATATTTGCATTATTTTTTAAATAATAATTCCTCAAAAGATCCATATATTTTATTTCTCACCTCCTATTTATTAGAATACACTTCTATCCAAATATAGCCTCAATCAGTTCTATAAATTTCTTTAAATTCAGCTTAAATAATTTATATAAATATTCAAAAAATATAAACCAATACTTTGCAGTGTTATATACTCGATATAACCAATTCAGGTGCTATTTTTCTTCATAGACCCAACTCTATGGAGCTCCAACGGCAATCCCCACCAAGAAAGACGGCTACTGCAGGTTGCAAGTGGCTGCGGCTGCTGCTGCAACGTGAGGCGTAAATTAATTCTATTGAAGTCGCTGGCAGTTCTCTGAAAAAAAAAAGAAAATAAAGAATACCCACCCGATACCCGCCTGCATTGGCTAGGCAAACACCACAGTCCAAGTCCGGGGTAAAAAAGTGTTGAATCCGCTGCTCCCGCTGCTGTTTGCTTGTTTGCAACTCGGACGACGTCGTGGCTCATTATGCGATCGCGTTAACCTGTGAAATTCGTTGTTTGCCCGTCTACCCATACGGGCGAGGAGATGGATCCGCTCCAAGGAAAGCTCCAGAGAAGCTACGAATGCGGGTGCGGGGTGGCCGCTTCTCTAATCCCAGACTATTGACAAAAACTCAATACCAGTAGTAGTTGAGTTAACAGTTGGCATTGGCATTTATGAATTATGGAGAGCCGAGCTTAGAACCCGCAATGCAGCTGAGAGAGCAACTGCATCCATCAGCGTAGTCAGACTGGGCTTCGGGCGAAACAAATGTTTTATTAATGAAACGATGCCACCACAGTGTGGCCATCACTCCGAGGCACTCCACTCCGAGGGGCAGGAGCCGCTCGGCGGGCACACGGGCACACTCGTCTCTCTAAGCGAGACAAATTACCACATTTCAACACATACTCAAAAGCTGGCGCTGGGCCCTGCCCCCCAGTGCAGCTGAGAGGATGACGACTCCGAATTGGACGGAGCTGGCTTTATGGGTATTTTATAGCTGAATATTTTAGTAATTTATGAAGGTACAAAATTGTAGGGGAATTACTTATATTCGAGCGATCCGCCGGCGCATATTCATTTTACGATAAATAAGGAAAAATATGTATAAGAGTTGGTGAACGATCAGTACATCTTTAGTAACGAATATCTTTATTTAAGATTGATATTTTATATCAAATAAATTGCAATTAATTAATTTATTAACTCTAAAGGGCTTATACAATTCCTAGTTTTTATAATTCTCTGGTTAATTCTCTAGTTTTTCAAGGGGTTGAGCTATGAATTTAGTTATTATTTTCATTATCAGCTTTTTATTTTATTATTATCCTGAATAAATGGTTTTTTTTATTATTCATTTTATAATTATTATTAGAAATTGATTTGTTTATTTCTGATATTATTTATTATTTACAACAATGTTGTCCGAAAACAAGCATCTTAAAAACTTGCCTATCACCAATTTGCAGTAAGAACCTTTTTGGAATTTAAGCACAACGACTTGTCGTTGACTTTGTGACTTAACTTTTGTTTTAATTTTATTTATTATGATCTAAACATAAATTTAGACGGTTAATTTGTAAAACTACTCTGAATTTTAATTAAATTAATTTAAATTATTTACCTAACGGTTGTAATACCAACTGAATTGACTTTAAATAGATGCAATTTTTGTTATAAGTTTAATTTTGTATAATTCTTTATTTTTATTTGTATTTAAATTATTCTTATTTATACAAAATGCAATTCTTAGTAGCTGGTATTATTTTCGATTCCCTAAATAAACTCCAAGTAATTCTTAGATACATTTTCGCCCCTTTAAATTCTCACTGCAACATCTTTTGTATCATAATTTATGGTTGGCAACACTGTTATCCACTTTCCAGGCCCCCATCCACTCCTTATTCCCAGCCAAGTGGCCCTTTTGGCGCCCATTGCAATTGCGTGGCCCTTGTGGTCATTAATAAAAATGTTTTTTCGTTGCGCCGTTTCTTGGCCAACTCCCCAGAAAGCATGGGGAAAACAAACAAATGGACGGGCGGTCGCCTCGGACAGCTCCGGCGGAGCTGGAGACGGGGCTGATGCCGGATCTTGAGCCCAAAAGACTATTTGGTGGGTCCACTCAGCCAGTAAGCCAGTCAGCCAGTCAGCCAGCCCCTACTTTGGGTCAAATAAGCCAAGTCAGAGACGTGAGCATGAATCAACCTGTCAAAAGTCTCGTTAACGCCAACAGCAGAGGAGATTTCATCTCTGGCATCTATGGATCTTTGGTTTAGGCCATAACGAATTTCAGATGAGCTAGGTGTAAGGAGTTGAGGTCTTTTGGGGTCTCTTTATGATGATTTGGAGTCTGTGTTACTTTTTTTAAGATTTAGGGAACTCTAAGATATTTTAAACCATTTATTTTAGATTTATGAACCTCTAAGATATTACCTTTATAAATTGAGGAAAGAATAATAAACCCTTAAAAAATGGTTTAGTTATTTTTAATATGTTAATAAATATTTTTCTTTCTATATTTCTATATTTCTAGTACAGTTTTTATCCCTTAAAGTAAACTCTAGAGACTCAGAAAGAAATGCCTTGAAGCTAAAATCCCCTGAAAAGGTTTTATTGACAAATTATGATAACAACAAATAAATGCTTTGTTAATAAAATAAATTACTGGCAATAGAAACATTAAATTATTCTAAAAAGTGCAGTATTTGTAAATAAATTAAAGCACACTTAAACTCATAAGAAATTTAAATTCAAATTCAAATATGTACAAAAAATAATTCGAACTCATTTCCCAAACCCTAACCTAGTGATTTTCCCTAACCAAACCCTCTACTAGCCCCAACTTAATGACTTCCTCAACTTGAATCAAATCAGCGGGCCACCAACGAACCTCGACCAGAAGTCACCATTAACCCACTTGGCGATGGAGACACCCTACAACCCAAATAACATACACGCAAGATTATGAGGAGATGCAGTAGGGAACGGAACTCGAACGCATCCGAATCCCAAGCCCAAGCCCAGGCCCGTACCCGAACCCCGAGGGGCTGCCAAAACAAGCACAGGCTGCACCACCACGAGCACCACAAGATTTCATTAAACGCCGCATTTGGGCAGCCCAAAAAACTGGCGCCAGGCCACGGCCATATAATCTGGAGACGCAACTGCAACAAATGGGCAGCAATTTCTACATGTTGCGAGCAAATTTGGCTGGAATGTGGAGCCAGAGGAGGCCAAAGGAGGCGAGGCAGCGGGTTTCAGGGCAATGAAGTGCGCCGTTGGGCTGCTAAACGATCTTGCCACCGCCCGTCCACACCGTGCCACACACACAAGGTACAGATATCTGGGAGGGAGTCCCAGTGGAGAGGCACGCACGAACTCCGAACTTGGGACAGAGCCAGCTTGTTAGCCGGGCTCCAAGTTTGTGGGGAGAAATTAAGGGGCAAAGGGGGTTCCGACCTGGCCCTTCACTGACTGGCAGCCGACTGGCGCTAACGCTGTCTACACTGGGAAATATAAAAAGAGCAATGGAATTGGGGTTAAGTTAATGATGTTTCAGTTCAAAATAAAAGTAAAATAAATAAAGGATTAAGTTTACAAGAAAATGGGATATAGTTTACATTTTTAATAAAAAAAAAAGTCTTTTTCAAATTATTAAATTAATATAGGAATATATTTACAAGAAGTTAAAGTCTATTTTATTCCAAGAGAAAGCCTTTATAATCTATACAATATATCAATTAAGTCTTCTATATATATATTCTTAAATTTAAAGAATATCTTTTTAAATATAGCATTACATTTTTTAATATAAAAAAAGCCTTTTTTAAATTATTAAATAAATAAAGAAATATATTAACAAGAAGTTGGGGTCTATTTTATCTTATTTTATATCAGAAGAAAGCCTTTATTAAATTATTATATAAATATATTTCAAGAGAAAGCCTTTATCACCTATAATAAAAATCTATTAAGTCTTCTATATATATTTTCTTCAATTTAAAGAATATCTTTTTAAATATAGCATTAAATTTTTTAATATAAAAAAAGCCTTTTTTAAATTATTAAATAAATAAAGGAATATGTTAACAAGAAGTTGGAGTCTATTTCATCGTATTTTATATCAAAAGAAAGCCTTTATTAAATTATTAAATAATTCAAGAAAAATATTTCAAGAGAAAGCCTTTATCACCTATAAAATATATTAATTAATTAATAATTATAGAAGACTTACTATATATATTTTCTTCAATTTAAAGAGAATATCTTTTTAAATATAGCTACTTAACAAATTTCTTTTACTTAAAATACCTTTTCCGAGTTTAAATTGTTCCTTTTATAGAATTTTTTTATATACCTTTCTTTGCGATTAATTTCCCTCTATTTATTTTAATTTTATTTATTTTTTAAAGTGCTCTTTGCCCACACGGAATTCGGAGGTGCAAATACGCTCGGTCCAGTCTCCCAATTTGTGGCCGCGGAGCGATCATTCACGATACAGTCAGCGTCATCGCTGCCATGCCCGTGCCCAGGCCAGCCTCCGTTCTCGTCGGCTGGCCGATGATGACTTTCGGGTTTCTGTTTCTGGACCTGCCTCCGTTCCAGCGTCGACGCCAGCGTCGAAAAGGAAATGAAATATTTGTCTGGATCTAAAAAGTTATCATTTTATTAAAAAGCGGAGGCAATCAGCGCATTCACATATTAAACTCGACTTGTGGGATCTCCGCGAACGGAGGTTTGTAGGTCGGACAGTTTGGGTAACGTGGAGTGAGTCACTGAAAGGAATTGGGTTCGGGATTGGGATTGGGAGACAGGGGCGTGTCCGAAGACGTCGCCAGTCGCCGGTCGCCGCTTCCAGAGGCCCTTTTCTTCTGACCAACTGTGCCAGCCTGTCGCCCCTCGATTATAAGTGAAGGGTTCTGGCAACTGGGCGTGGACCGGGGCGACTCTCATCTGGTTAGGTTACAAATGGATTAGTCTAGTTACTGCATTGACTAATGTGCAGGGATTCGTGGCTAGGATTACACTTGCAGTGGGTGTTTTTGGTAGTCATGTAAATTGACAAAATACGCTGACAGTCGGAGGGAAATGCGATCCCCCTGGGCTCCGGCTGTCATCTCCGCAGCATTCATAACTCAATCAGAGACCGGGCTGTAAACAGAGTAGCCTTATCTAGCCCGGGGCCCACGGGTTAATAAACTCCCAATATAAATGTTTAAATTAATTAATGTTTACTAGGCCCAGACGAGCGAATAAAGTAGGGATCTGGGTTCTGTCTGATTCGAGACCCACCGCACGACGACTAGCTGTGGCAAACATTGAAATCCAATTAAATGACGGCCATTAAAGTGCCAGCATGCCTCAGAATGCTGCCTCAAATTCATTTTTAATTGCTTATTTCATAAAAAAGAGAGAGAACCTCAGAGTGCAACAGGTTCCCGGGACAGACAGAGGTGCGTATTATCATATTAACGCTTCTCGGGCTGCCCTCCTCTAATGGTCAGGTTAATCGTAAAGATTCGAAGATCGATGCCGGGACAGAAACTGAATCCGAGATCACAGAATTCTCTGTTTTGATTGATGTCCTTGGCCGTCAAACGCTCGCCTAAACGGCTGCAATAAAAAATTTACCACATTGGAGCCCCAGCGGGCGGTGCCGTGGCGCCAGTGATATATTTCACCCTTTTTCCACCGCTCCCAAGAACAGCGTGGGCCTGGGCCTGAGAATCCGAGCTGGTCCCGAATCTCCGACGCATAAAAAGGTGGAAATGTTAAAATTTAATTATGGGTTCGGGCCCTCCAAACCCCTGGCTGAAATTTTGGTCCCGGGGAATACATATATCACTGCAATAAAACACACGACTGACCGGCCGAGTGTAGAAAAGTCAACAAAAATTTGTTTTTAATTTACAATTTAATATGCGTTATAAAAAATTGGACTCAATGACGAGACATAAATATTTATGAAGGCTCGCTGGACCAGAAAAATACTCGGACACGGCTCCATTCCGGAGAAACAAAGTCCGTCGAATCTCTTGGGTCAGGGAATGCGCTACAGTTTAAGGGTTGCTTCATCACCAGGATAGGTTGAGAATATCAGGTGGGATCTGTCCCTAGATAAGCATATTATAAAACCATAAATCGAGAGTGTTCAGAGAGAGAGTTCACCCCAAAAAAACCCTATATATTCCCTGTCAGACCTCGTTACCCCGCTGATATGCTCGCTGCGATCCGATCACCTAACTTTTCAGATCGGACACATTCCTGGGGAATTTGTCAAAGGCAAACTTGTGACTCTCGATCTCAAATATGCCACACACATCACACACGCTGCTGGCCGCATAAATTGCCAAATTGCCAAACTTGGCTAAAAAGCGTCGTTCGTCCGTTTTAGGCATTTGGAGGCGTCGATGTCGCCGTTTTCTGGGCCTGGGCCCGGGCCCCAGACAGCGCCTCATTATTTATTATGAATTCTATAAATATTAATGGATTTTTAAATGCAATTATAACAACTAATTAATAATGTGCATTTTAAGTTGCAAGCCCAGCCAGAGTCTGTCACTCGTTCGCGAACCTCGAGCCTCCTTTTCAGCCTTTGACGTATTGCCTGACGTATTTATTGCCTGTTTTCTCGCTTCAGCCTCGCCATCAGTTCCACACACACGGGTGATGTTATGAAATGTTCGAGATACTCCAGTGATACTCTGATACTCCGATCGGAGATTCCAACCTAACCAAAAAAGAAAAAAATAAAACGAGGTGCGCGAAAAAATTAAACGAGAATGTCTGACAGAATTTATTTTAATTAGTGCGAGTGAGCTGTGAGCGGCATACGAGATGAGCGATAGAGCTCATTGCAGAGAGAGAATAAAGGGTATTAAATGGAGATAAAATGAGTTTTTATCTATTTAGGTTTGCTATTTATATTAAGAATATTTAAGTAATTTTAATGGGAATGGAATATTGAAGATTATGGTGAATATAAGTAAAGGAAATCAGCAAGCGATAGTCTTAATAGTTACTACTGAAAGATATTTTAGATAGAGATCATAAATATAAGCCTGACTTATAGCAGTATTTCAAATATATTTCCAAATTTGAGATCATTTATTTTAATTTAAAATATGAGATATTGATTTTAAAGAGTATCCGAACCAACTTATGCTAGTCAGAGGATTTTTGTATGTTTTTTAGTTATTATTATCAGGTTCACATTTTATAAATACATTAGGATTCCACATTTATCTTCTATTTTAAATTATTTATATATTTAAAATGTATACAAATGAGTCATCAATTTAAGGTATAAAATATAGATTTGATTAATTATTATTATTAGTTTTCCTTATCCCAGAGTCTGTAGTTAACTTTAAATATAAAGTAATTTGGATTTTTTTTAAATATTTGAACTATTATAATTAAGTTATCAGAACAAGTAATTCTGTAAAAATATTAGAATATTCTTTTTTTATCTTTTATTTAATATTATTCCTATTTTTAAATTATATACAAATGCTTAATAAATTAAATAGTTAATACCTACTAAGGTTTTTTAATACAATATACAAAAATACAAAGAGTATTATGCTTTATTAATTAAGATAATTATTTATAAGATTTTAAAAAAGTATATTAAATACATATCCATTAAAAATGTATCATATTTGTATGCTGTGAAGTTAAGAGTATGTTTCATAAACTAAATCTTGATTAATAGTTATCAACATAGTATTAGAATGAACATCCTTTTTAATATACTTTGCAAAATCTAAATAATATTATTGAGCATTCTGAAAATGTATCTAAATCAGTAATTGATATTCTTTTTCTCCCGTGTACAGATTGTTAGACATATTTAGCCAGCTCCAAGGGGAGGTTCCGCCTGGCAAATGGCAAGCGGCGAGGGGCAATCATTGATCTGTGAGCCGATCGGTGATCACAGGCCAACAAAGAAATGCCGACACAGGCGGGTTTTCAGCTATTTGCTAAATTCTGCCTGGCAAAAGATCAGCAATCGGCAATCGTTGATCACCGATCGCGATGATCGCGCTGATCGTATCGATTACACCGTTCGACTTCTGTTGGGTTCAGGTCAATTGCTCTCGGTTCTGGGGCTTTGGTCCCTGGAAATCGATACCCCGCCGCCAGAGGAGGATATGCAACCGAAGCTGTGTATCTTAAGTAGCTATTTAATGTTGCCAGATGCCGAGCCGCTGATAAGCCGCCGATGGGGACTCTCTAAGCCAGATGATGATCGGTAGCCCGAAAGCACTTGCGGGCGCCAGGGAAATGGTTATGGAAATGGAGAAAGATGGGAGCCAAGTGGCGACCCTTTCTCGCCGTGAGAAATATACATAAATATTGAGGGAGAGAGGTGACCGGTGATCGGTGATCAATCCAGCCATCGATCGCTGCGATCGCCCAAACATCTTAACAAATTATAAGGCCCGATGGCGCCCTCTCCGGGTCATCGTCGTCGTCGTCGTTAAGTATCTCAACTAGTAGCCGCTAGGCAGCCACGGCAAGTGATCATCTCAACGACAGGCCATCGATCATCCCAAACTGAGATTCAGAGATCGGACTGGAGTTGGAGTAGGAGTCGGAGATGGAGATGGGTTTGGCTGGGCTCGCATGCTGGCGTGGTAGAAAGCGTGTTGGAAAATTAAATCATCGTTGCTTGTGGTCCCGGGCTGCCTCTCTGAGACTCTGTCTTAATGATGCTCAACGCACCTTGAGCCGGGCTTAGTATCTACCGAAAAAAAACCCCAGGAACGGAGAGAAAAAACACAGAAAACCCAGTAAAAAAAGCCGGGAAGATCTCTATCAGCGGGTTAACTCGTTTAGCATTTAGTTGCAGGCGCCTATGGGCCACGACTTGCGACTGCCAGCTAAGTTTATCGCGTGGCTAGCATCTTTCCCAGGATTTGGGCCTGGATCTGGATTGGTCTGGGCCTCAGTCTGGGCACACCCATTGCTTATTAGGCGCAGACAGTGTCGTTTATATCATTTATATTATTTTATGACGTTTCTTTGTCTTGATACAGGCTAGTTATGTGTAACTTGTAGTTTTGGCAGCTCACGATCAGAGGCAGGTGACACTCGGCTCCGAGCGGGTTAATTAGGGTTGTCCATGATTTATTGATCTGTCGAAGCATAAAATGTAGCCTGTCCCATTGATTATGGACATTAATAAGCCCAGCTGATGGTCTTTTAATATATGAATATGGCTGGCTGATCTGCGGGTTATATGTTAATTACCAAAGCTTCCATCTCCTGAAGATTCCCCTCCCACGCACTGAACAGAAGCTGGTCTCTGGTAGCTGCTTCCAATCTTATCCAGTTCCCAAGACGAAACACATGTCGTTGTCAACCTTCTGGCAGCTTGACCGGCTACCGTTCCAGCATCTGCTGATCCAAGGCGGCAGATAGCGCGGCTCACAAAGATGAGAAGAAGGACATCGTCTGGCGCCAACCTTGTACTTGAGAGCGGCCACTTGTCGCGTCTCTCAGCGAGCGACAGCGAGGATCTCGGAGGATCGGAGGACAATAGAAAATTATTACTTCAATTGGCGACAGGCGAGAGAGGGCTCAGGTACGTACTGAGGATGCCGCCCGAGGAACACTTCACACCCAAAAAGGGAAGGACATGCCGCATAACGAGGACTGGGAAGCGTGGTCACTTTGTGGGCTGTGCCCATACGTCGCCGTCTGTGTCTCAGTCTCAGTCTGTGTCTCCTTTAGGGTTACTCCGATCTAGTCCAGCTCACTCCCCGACCTTGCCCGCATTTCGTGACGCAATTACACCTGAGTTATCGCAGGGACAATGCTATTTCAGAAGGCAAAGGACATCATCCTTTGTCGGCTCTTTTTAGCAGGCGTGAAGCGTTACAATTCCCCATTAAATCCATTGTTTTAACTTGTCTCGTACTTTATTTATTATTTATTTGTTTGAGAATACGACTATTTTACGATCCTCTGGCGCCTGACATCATCTTCCCATCATCAGCTGGCTGGGCACCGGAGATATGCCGTCTCGTCCGGATCCGGGACATGGGAATGGGAATCATTTGGAAGAGCGTGCCAAACGACAGCGAAATGCTAATTTAATGGACTTCGTGGCCGAGACGAGATTGGGTCGCATACTTTCTTTCTAGTCCATTGGAGGCGCACTCAAGCCTGAAATTAGAAGACTGAAGAAGAAGGAGTCGAGGGATGCAGATATGGTCTGGGTTTGCCCTTCTCCTTTGGCCAGAGATCAGGTCTGTTGGATGCACTTGGATTTCAAGATCAATGGCATGCGCAAAAATAAATGGAAAACAATTTGAGCAAAGAAGGAAAAATAAAACAAATACTTAAGAAGAGAAATTTTTAAAATAAAATGTATAGTTTGTACAATTAAATTATAAGCCCAGTTCTAAAATATTATATAATTACATTTTTATGGTAATTCTCTTATTAATCTCGTAAAAATATTATTTTATACAAATTTCATCACATTTTCCTTATACAACTTATAAAATTCTTGTTTTAGCTGGATTTCATCTGAATCTAAAATCTGTAATTTATTTATTAGTTTGAAGCATTACTTTACCTCGAGTCCTAAAATATTAGCTATTACAAATTTTTAGAGTAATTATTTATATCATTAATACCATTCTTTGGCATATTTTCTACTCAAAACTATATTTTTGGTCGACTTTTAAATTCATTTAAATTAAAATAACATAATTTGAAAAGGTTTCTATGGTTAAAAATCATTTTTAAAAAAATATAACACTGGTTTTAATATTAAGGCATAATTTATTAAGCATTTAAAATAAATTAAGTCCCTAATTAAGCTCCCTATAACTATTTTAAGCATTGAAAATAATTTAAATTCTTTTCTAGGCCTAACGACTTCAACTTCCATCTCCCGTGTTTCCCTATATTTATTTAATTATGATAGTCTACTAGATAATATGTATAAAAATAAAACTATATACTTATTTATAATAATCCGGATGCTCATTTAAAACAAATATTTTTAGATATTGAATTAGTATTTAAAATCTTATTATATCAAAAAGGAACCTAACTATTTCACTAATTTAGGATACATTTTTGTTTTACCCTCATGAAATATTAATCTTTTGTATTAACAAGGAAATTCAAGGACCATTTAGCTATTAAAATAAAATCCAAATATTTCTAGAAAAATGCCTTAGCCTCTAAGAACACTTGTGAATCATTATAATTTGTTCTTAATGATCTGCAACTCATGAAGTTGCAATTAAAATACTTCCTGTGAGCATTAAGAAACTCCATTCCGATCCACCTCCGCCCGTAGGCCTTTTAGGACGCAATTTCCAATGCTGACAAGCACTAATCAATAGGTTAATTGCCACGGGTCAGTATGAAATTTACCTTTGTTTTTTGGGTTTTCTCTCTTTCTTTTTGGTTAGCAAATCAATAGCCAAGAGAGGCCCTATCGAAATTCCATCCAAAACGGGCAATTAACAAGGCCAACAAAATTTATGTTTCACCTGTCCACATAAAAGTACATAAATACACAAGGGGAGACAGGCGAGAGGCGATAGGGAACCCGGCTAATTACAGGCAGAGGGCAGGGAGAAGGCCCAAGCGGAAGACAGACGGCTGCAAAGGGAAATGGCAACGGACATTTTCCGACAGCGCCAAAAAAATACACAAAGAAAAGATATAAGAAAGGAAAATAAAATAAAAGAAAGAGGAGAAGAGGCAGCGGCAGCTGAAGGCAGCAGACAGGCGCGCTGTGGAAAATCTCACTTCTGAATTACAGGCCACATCCACAGCCACTCCGCGTCCACGTCCAAGTCCCATTCCCTGACTGACATTGATCGAGTGCGAGGAAGAGAGAGAGAGAGAGAGAAGCGAGGCAGTGGCGCAGAAAAACACTGCGGCTGATGAAAATCAACAGGGCTAAGCGTTAACTTCGCCACTATCGCTTTCCACTCCTCGATCCTCGCTCCTCGCTCCTGCTCCCTCCCTGCTCACAAAATGGCGTCCCCTGCCAGTACACCGATCTCTGCCAGAACGGGCCAACTATAGATGCTCGGCGTAGGCGTCGCCCGTGGGCCAATCACAGGCCATCCCCGCCAGAAACCAGTTTGGCAGGTAGCGCTGGCCGGGAAGCCGAGAAAAACTGGCTGCGACCAGCAGCGAGTTAGCACTTGAGCGAAGCGACCCGAGATCAGTTCGTTGCGAAACGTCGAGCGTGCCAGAACCCTCACAGCGCTACCTCCGTTCCGATTCAGAGTGACATATAGAGTGAACAGAGAGATAAACTCAGATCAGTAAACAGTATACACAGTGCTCCATTTCCGTATTATTTGTGCCAGTGATATTCCGATATGCTTTCCATGCAAGAGCTAATGGATATGCGGATGCAGCAGCAGCTGGCCCACGAGATCTACCGCCAGCAGATCATGCAGCGGATTCCAGGTGGGTTTCAGTGAGAGATTTATGTGGAGTTGATCAGGTGCCGTCGGCAAATAAAAGTTTTAGTAATTTAAAGAAAAATGTAGTAAAGGTTTGTTGGATGTGAAACAGGGCTTAAGAGGGCTTAATTTTATTAATTTATAATTTATTTATCGGATCAGCTAAAAAATAATAATAATACTAAATTAAAGAGAAGATTTGTAAAGATGTTTTTATAAATATATCATTTTTTCAGATTAAATGGGATGGTTTTTACAGATATTAAGACAAACTGGTATTTAATGGGAACTTTTAACCTGCAGTTAAGGCTTATTTTTATAATTTTGGTTATCGGAAATAAAAATAAACATGATTTTAAGGGTTTGCTTTTATTTTACGCACTAAACTAACTTAAAGAGTCTATGAACTGTATTTATTTTAAGCTGAAAGCTTAACAACAGGTTAAATGAATAGGTATAAAAATTAGCAAGTAAACCATGAAAAATAAGGTAATATTATATTATTTAAAATAAAATAATATAAAATGTTAAGTTTCTTGGTTCAAATAAAGTTTTCCGATTTCTTGTACTTTACCTTAACTTTTAATAATTGGCTTAACCGGAACTTGGGCAAATTATGCTTATTTAAACCCCACATTAAACTCATAGTTAATAATCATCGAAAACCCCATTAAACTCCTTTGAAATAGCCTAGAATTATGCCTTTCCTGGAACTTAGACTCTCCTAGAGATCTCCGAGCTAACGAACTAACCAAACCGCTTCTTCTTCCAGATCCCTTTCCGGCCATGCTGCCCTTCAACGTGCCCCACCAGCCGCAAATCATGCTGCCCAGCCGCCCCACCCTGCCGGGCGTGGACGCCAAGCTGGAGAACAACGATCTGTGGCAGCAGTTCCACAAGATCGGCACCGAAATGATCATCACAAAGAGCGGCAGGTAGGTTGAGTTTCCCGCGAACACATTATCCTATGCAAATACCCGTTCGAGGCCCAAGTTTTTCACGATCGCTCTCGCAGAGTCAAGTGCGCCGGCGCGACCTATGTAAATATTTGCTCCTGTCCCAGGGCCAGTTTTCCCGGTCGCGGTCCCTTTCGATTTCGATGTCGATGTCGATTTCCCTGGGCCCTAATGTGGCGCCTGGCCATAATTCAAAACGCAGCAGGAGCTCTCGTCCGGAGTGACAACAAGTGCGGAGATGGAAGAAGATCGAGGCGAAGACGCCGCCCTGGCGCCGTACCGCTCATAAAAATCTCTTTTTGTTCTCCCTCGGTTTTTCGGCGTTGACAATCGAGTCTGGCCGATCTACCTGCGCTTTTCACACTTTGTCCACAATGCCCTGACCCTTCGCCAGAGAGCACAGATCAGACCGGAGACCCTAACGTGTCTCAGATAGGGGGAACTATCTTCGGAGCGACTACCGAGCGGGAGCCGAGACAAATTTACATAATTATGAGCTGAACTGGCAGTTAGAGTTGCGATCGATGCACAGGGAGAAAATATACATATTCTAGGATTTTTTAAATAAAAAAAAATATATATTTAGTGCCTCATATACCCGATTTTTGTGTAATGCGTAAGGGGAATATTCTGGAGAGAAACTTAAATGTGTCTCCTTTCCGTAATACTTGTCCGATCTTTATGAAATTTGGGATGCAGCTAGAAAAAATATATCCAAATTATTATTTTTAAAAACTTTATGATTGCCCAATGAAATCCCCTTGATTTCCATAAATTCTCTCTGTGTACTTTTATACGCAAACACAGTCACTTTCTCGGCTCATTAGACATGCATTCGACGCTTGGAAGCCGTTAAGGCGACTCCCAGATTTTGTCTAATTGCCTGGCGCCAGATCCCCCGATCCGGCGAATCTCTGATCCCCTCTGTCCCTCTGCCCCTACTCCCCTACTCCCTCTCTCTGGCATCCAGCGATCCATCGATTTGCCGCACAATTAATCATGTGCCGGTGGCATATTGTTTTGGGCTGGCAAAGATCTGTTTGCGTTACGTTTTAAATCGATGCGAGGCACCCCGCTGCCCCGCGTCGATCCATAATTACACACTTGTTAGCCGTGGCCACAAATCAAAGGCAAAAAAAATAAGGAAAAAAAGGGAATAGATGCGCCCGGGTGACGCCTCCTTTTGCGATGATCGGGCGGGATCCGTATAGAGATGCACTCTGATTTATATGCAGTCCGTGGCAGCCACTTAATCAACATTCCTCTCTCTCTTCCTTTGCAGACGCATGTTCCCCTCGATGCGCGTCTCCCTCAGCGGCCTGGAGGCGGAGGCCAGCTACTGCGTCCTCCTCGAGATGGTGCCCATCGGCGACTGTCGCTACAAGTTCTCCGGCTCCCAGTGGGTTCCGGCTGGAGGTGCCGAGCCCCAGAGTCCGCAGCGGATGTATCTGCATCCGGATAGCCCGGCCACCGGCGCCCACTGGCAGTCGCAGGCGCTACTCTTCAACAAGGTGAAGCTGACGAACAACACCCTGGACAGCAATGGACACGTAAGTTTTGCTGACATTACTGATTATGAAGTATGATTACTTATCAAAGATTTATCTTTGATCCTACAGATCGTCCTGGCCAGCATGCATAAGTACCAGCCACGCCTGCACATCATCCGCAGCAACGAGCTCACCCAGCTTCCCTGGGCTCCGCAGCAGGCGTTCGTCTTTCCGGAGACGGAGTTCGTAGCTGTCACGGCCTATCAGGTGGGTTTCAGGACTTGGTCCTTGTCTCATTGAACATCCAGGACAATAGCTCTGCGGGGGTCGTCGGCTAATTGAGGCATTTGGAAACTGTCGCCTCGCCCGGGCCACTTGAGATGAGACTGAGATGCTAACGAGGATCGGCGTCGCAGTTTTCAAGTGCCTCCCAGCCGACTGACGCCGCAGAGATCCTATTTCTGTCGCCAAGAAAGATGTCTGATTAATTCTGTATTTATATATCATTTTACTTACAATTTCTTTTATGTTTATCCTTGCAGAACGATCGCATTACCAAGCTGAAGATCGACAACAATCCCTTTGCCAAGGGTTTCCGCGAGTCGGGCCAGTCCCGGTGCAAGCGGAAGATGAACAGCAGCGGCAACTCCAGCCTGGAGTCCGAGGACGATGGCTCCAGCGAGAGCAGCTGTGACTCGCCGCAGGCCAAGCGTCAGCGCCAGGACTTTGAGCAGGACTCCACGGGCAGCTGCTCCCCGGCCTACTATTCGGCTCAGGGTGCCTTGAGTCCTAGCTCCCCCTTGTCACCATACCAACGTCATCCTGCTCTGGGCTATGGAGCCAACTTTGCGGCTGCCTACTTCGGAGGAGTCCAGTCGATGCCACTGCCACCTTCGGTATATGTGCCAGCTCCAGCTCCAGTCAGTCCCGTGATTTCTCCAGCTCCTGCTTCAGTTTCAGTTCCAGCTTCAGCTCCAGCTCCCTCTGCAGTCACCTCCAGCACAGCCACAATCTCACCGAGACCTTCGACCTCTACGAAGAGGAATAGCTTCAGCATTTCAGCCATTTTGGCCTACTGAAAGCCCTTCCTTCCTCAGCTCTTGTTGTGATCAGTGAGAAACGTGTGCATATACCTTTACTACTACTTTTAAGCCCATCTAGGACCTAATCACCTACCATACTTTGTTAATTCGTTTTAAGAGTCTTTGGCCAGCATAAAATAAAACATTTAAAAAAAAATGCAAAACTCATGCAAAACTACGAGCAACCTTCAGCATTTCCGTTTTTACAGGTTTGGTTATCGCGGTCTAAACTTAGCCAAAGCCAAAAGCCAAAGCCGAAAGCCGCTTTGGCGGGCCTAAAACAAATTAATGCTCTCCATTATGGTGACCAGCCGGTCGATTCTCGATCCGCACACATGCGAGTGTATCTGAAACACATCCAACTCCGGTAGTAGTTAAAGCAATTCTCGAAAGATAAGGCGTCCATTATGAGCAGCGATTTGACGGCTTTCAGGCCGTTTGGTCTTTGCCGAAGCCAAACCTCCCCGGCGATGCCATAAGAGAGTCCCGACTGGCAAATGACGCAGAGGTGGCTGCACAGGGAGAAATGGTTCTTAAAGGATTTATTGGGGATTTTTAAAGGGAAATGTAACTCCTGGGATACTTTATTCTTAACAGTATTTTTACTGGGAATTTGTAGGCTTTTTTGGCTATTGGATATTTATAAATATTTTCGGATATTTTCAGTTATTTTTTTAAATTTAATTTTCGATCCAACCTATAGGATCATCTACAATTATATGTTATAGTCATCCTATTCAGCCAGTTCCGATTTATATATATGCTATAGAAATAAAACTTATTTAAAAAAACCATCCAAATATGTAAGAAACTGAGAAAACTACCTGGTAACGGACAAAAGGACGGACGGACAGACGGACATGGCTAGATCGACTGGGCTGTTGATGATGAAAAAGAATATAAACTCTTTAGGATCGGAAATGTCTCCTTTATTGAATTACAATTATCAGTTCTTTCTTAGACTTCGATAAAATAAATTTAAAATTATAATACAACATTTATTTATAATTTCTTGTGGTAACTTCACTACTTTTTCTCCCCGTGCATATGCCACTGCTCGCCCGCCTTGTGAAATTTTCGTTTTATCGCACCTTTTATGGCCGAAACCGAAGTGGGAGCTGGCCAAGAAACTGCGTCCGAGTGCGCGAGTCAGCGTTGGAGTCCGAGTCTCGACTTTGGTGTGGTCACTCCTTCTGCTGCATTATCGTGTCAAATGCGACAAATCTGTCTGTGGGCCGGCGGCGGCTGCCTTTCAGCTTGCATAATTGAGCCGATAACTGGCCGGCCGTTGATGTGTGCGGTCCACTTTGAGGGCTTCCTAAACGGTGGCGCCAAACATTTCGTGTTTAATATTTTTAATTAAGTTTTTAAGTGCGGCGGCCAGAAGCAGGAGCCAGTATCTAACACAGAGAGAGAGTAAGAGAATCTATGCGGCGGCTCAGTTCAAAGCCCGATCGAACCCCCAGTGGCTTCCATTCATAGAAAACTTTGCATAATGTAATCCGAGGCAGCGCGAAATAATTCACTGGCCACACGAAGCCGCGTCCGTAGCTGCTTTGACTAATTTGGGCTTAGTTGTTGGTATTAGCCGCGTTAGCTTTTTACGATTCTCTCGCTCTCCACTTCGATTGGATTTGTTGGCGCATAAATTTGCATTCGAAATGGCTGAAACAATTAAATTATGGGATTTGCACGTTTTCACCAAAAACAAAGGGGGCTAAAAAAAATTCACATAAAAACAAATAAAATGTTGTCGGCGTCTGCGTCTGCGCCTCAGAAGTGTTTTTTAAATGCTGGCTTGATTTGGCGACTGGCTTCTTCTTTGGCCGAAAACGGTGGCAAAAAGCGTCAAAATTCGTAGATTATGAGATAAAAATGGAAATCACCCAGTGCATTTCTAATTTGCGCTTGTTTTAATATACTTAATGAATTTTTATGTATAGGTAGGTTGGTCGATAGCCCATACCGAAAGCCATGCCCAATCCCAAAGCCAAATCCGGTTTGCGGTCAAAGCTGTTGATAATGATAATGAGGATAACGATGCTTTATTGAGAAGGTGTTGCCGTTCGGATCTGAGATCTGAGTTTTATTTGCGCCACATGCTTGGGTGTAGTTGTTGCTCTCCGCTTTTGTTGCGCTTTATTGCTAATTATAATATATTTGATTTGGTATTTAAGCTTTAAGCTATAAAAATGTTGTCGTATTCTGTTTTACGATCGAACCAACGGCCGCAAACATTTAATTAAATTGTGCGAACGGGAACAGGTCGAGGCGGAGGGCAGGTTTTTATTTAAGGCTCGAAGTATTTATTATATTTAGCACACCTTCATTTATTATTAATTCAATTTGGAATAATTATTATTCAACACCTAACCCATGTCATTATATTTCTATTGATATCGTATTTGCAGAATTTTGTATTAAAGTAAAGTAAGTAAAAACCCTTATAGAAATTCGAAGCTTAACTTAAAGTAATTAATTAGTATTTTCTAACCTAATAACAACTAGAACAAAAAAGCATTCAAATTGAAATTTTTGTGCTATTTAAGCTTAGTTGTGCATATTTAATATTTTTATTTGTCAGGAAAATTTCATCTATTTCGATCTAATTTTTTAAACCACAAATGCTTATATTTAAGGTTTTCTTAAGAGTCTCTTATAGCCAAAAACGAAGCCATAGCCAAAGGCCGTATATTTTCCGATTCGCTATTAAAATCTTAATTATTTAAAACCAAAATAATCCAAAAAATGTGCAAAAAAAAATTTGACCGATTTTCAAAAATTTTGTAAGGGGTTACATCATTAAAATTGTCAACAAAAATTAACAACAAATTTATTGTTTGAAAAGTTTCAAATTTAATTTACAGATTAATTAGCCAATTAAAAACTAACATAAAATAGCTTTCAAAATTGAAATTAAGACTGTTTTGGCTTAGTTACGATTTTTAAATTGGCGGCAACCATCAACATGCCACAGCGCCATCTGGACTTGAAACATAAACCACATAATGCAGATGGCGACACAATGCCAATGTTGCCATATCAACCAAATTTAAACAGCGACTCAACTTTGTGTCTTACGTCAGTATTTTTGGTGACATATGGCAAGGTATATTTCACTAGCCTAGTCACTGCCTCACTGATCGGTCATTTAAACACAGAAAACTTTCAAAAATGTCGTTACTCTTGAAATCCTGGTCTAAATTACGAAATTTAAGTTTCGGAACCCGTATTCTAAACTACCGCTATGCCAGCGAGAAAGGCAAGGAAATCGACCCGGCCATGTTGAAGGACCTGGAGGAGGGCTTTGCCAAGCTGGCTGCCTCCGACTCCAAGTCGCTGCTGAAGAAACACCTGACCAAAGAGATCTTCGAGAAGCTGAAAAAGCGCACAACGCCCGGTTTCAATTCATCGCTGTGGCACTGCATCAGCTCGGGACTGTGTAATCACGACTCCGGCGTGGGCGTCTACGCCCCGGATCCGGCAGCGTACACAGTTTTTGCCGATATGTTTGACCCGCTCATCGCGGATTACCACAAGGGCTTCTGCAAGGGAGACAAGCATCCGGAGGCCTGCTTTGGTCAGGGCAAGGACTTTGAAAACCTCGATCCCGACTGCAAATTCATTATATCCACCCGCGTGCGCTGCGGCCGCTCGATTCAGTGCTTCCCCTTCAATCCGTGCCTGACTGAGGATCAGTATAGCGAGCTGCAGAGCATGATCTGTGGCGCCCTGATGACCCTCGGCGGGGAGCACAAGGGCAAGTATCTGCCGCTGAAGGGCATGGATCAGGACGTCCAGAAGCAGTTGATCGCCGATCACTTCCTGTTCAAGGAGGGCGACCGATTCCTGGAGGCCGCTGGCGCCTCCCGCTTCTGGCCCACGGGTCGTGGCATCTTCCACAACGAGGCCAAGACCTTCCTGGTCTGGTGCAACGAGGAGGACCACATGCGCATCATTGCGATGGAGAAGGGCGGCGATCTGGGCCGGGTCTACGATCGCATGATTTCCGGCGTTGAGGCTCTGGCCAAACACCTGAAATTCAGCCGGGATGAACGTCTCGGCAATCTCACCTTCTGTCCCACCAACCTGGGCACCTCCATTCGCGCCTCGGTCCATATCAAGCTGCCAAAACTGTTGAAAAACAAGAAAGAGCTGCAGAAACTGGCCGACAAGTACTCCCTCCAGGTGCGCGGCACGGACGGCGAGCACTCGGAGGCGAAGGGTGGCGTCCACGACATCTCAAACAAACGGCGGTTGGGTTTAACCGAGCGAGAGACCATCAAGGAGATGCACGACGGGATTAAGGCTTTGATAGAAGCCGAGTGCAAGGCTAAGTGATAAAAGCAACATTTAGAACCAAATTTTAGAAGGGACAAGCTAAATTCAAGGCTGTAAACTACAAATCTTTTACAAATATATAACGAACTCAAAAAAATACCAAGAGCTTAACTTTACGGAAATTCGATACCATATCGCTTTATCTGGAATTTAGTGCTTTTCTGATTGTCGCTTTAGGGATTTTTCTCAAGCCTTAGTGCAGTTAGTATTTTTGTGCTTTCGTAGTATCAAATTAATGAGCATCTTATTAAGAAATTTTTAATACGCAAAATTCATGTATTCATGTAAGTATTGGAAAGATTTTTCTTTGAACTTCTAACCCTTATTTTCCCCCACATTCCAGCACAACTCCGACCTCTCTTGGGCTTTTTATTTACTTTTTTTTTATTATTTTTTAATAATTTTAATTCTTTTATAAACTTAAGACTTAAAATAAAAGTATTTAAAGTTTCTTTTTTTGTTTTTGCTTGACACAGATGTCAAAATGTTTTACATTGTTTGGTTGTTGTAATTAAGCAAATGTTTTTTCTTGTCCAATAGTTTATCCATTGTTGCTGCTGCTGCGGCTGGTGGTGTTGCTGTTGCTGTTGTTGGTGTTGCAAGTTGGGTTCGCTGCCTGCCCGCCTGCAACTCTCAAAGTATACGAAAATGCCGAAGGTCGTCGGGCTGGGACAGGGGACAGCTGCTCCCGCACCCACAAACATTGCTACAAACTAGACTTTTGCAGCCCGAACCGCCCAAAAGCGAGGAGACGGACGAGCCGAAGATTTCTAAGTGTTGTTGCTGCAGCTGCTGCTGTTGTTGTTGTTGTTGTTGTTGTTGCTGTTGTTTATTTGTGTTGATTGTTGCGTGATGCCCCAACTGGCGGCTGCTGGAGGACAGGTGTTGGTGTCACAGAGACCATCAGTTGGGGGGACGATGCTCGGCGGTGTGTGCGGGCAATTTACAGGCTCTTCTCGAGCTTGATCAGCTCGGTGATGCCATCGTACATCTCCTTGACGGCATCGTATTCGGTCAGGCCCATGCGACGCTTGTTGGAGATGTCATAGACACCGCCCTCGGCCTCGGTGTGCTCACCGCGGGTGCCGCGCACCTGCAGGTTGTACTTGGCGGCAACCTCCTCCAGCTTGGCCTTGTTGGAGGCCAGCTTGGGGACCTTGATGTGCACGGAGGCACGGATGGTGGTGCCCAGGTTGGTGGGGCAGAAGGTCAGGAAGCCGAGACGATCGTCGTGGCTGAAGGGCACACGCTTCTCGATCTCATTGACGGCGGTCACCAGACGCTTGTAGATCTGGCCCAGATCACCGCCCTGCTGCATGGAGATGATGCGGAGATGATCCTCCTCGTTGCACCAGACCAGGAAGGTCTTGGCATCGTTGTGGTAGATGCCACGGCCGCTGGGCCAGAAGCGGCAGGCGTTGGCGGCCTGCAGGAAGCGATCGCCCTCCTTGAACAGGAAGTGATCGTCGATCAGCTGCTGCTGAACGGCCTTCTCCATGCCGGTCAGAGGGTAGAACTTGCCCTTCAGCTCGCCATCGAGGCCGGACAGGGTGCTGCTGACCTTGCCCTCCATCTCCTTGTACTGGGCCTCAGTCAAGCAGGGGTTGAAGGGGTAGCCCTGCATGGAGCGACCGCAACGCACGCGAGTGGAGATCACGTACTCGTTGGTGGGGTCAACGTTGCCGAAGCTGGCCACATCGCCGAAGGTGGAGGCCGGGTGCTTGTCGGTCTTCTTGAAGCCACCATGGTAGTCCTCGATGATGGGGTCGAACAGGTCGGCGAACACTGTGTAGGACTCAGCATCGGGGGCATAGATGCCAACGCCGGAGTCGTGGTTCTCCAAACCGGACTGGATCACATCCAGCAGGGTCGACTTGAAGGTGGGCGTGACCTTGTTCTTCAGGTTGTCGAAGACCTCCTTGGTCAGGTACTTCTTCAACAGCGACTTGGAGTCGGAGGCAGCCAGCTTGGCAAAGCCCTCCTCCAGTTTAGCGAGAACAGCGGCATCAACCATGGTGTCTTGTTTGCTGTAAATAATAATAATAAAAAGGGAAGAAAAAGGGGGGTTTACCATTAGTAAAAGGGCGTGGCATTTTGGCATACGGTGCGGGGTAAGCGACAGTTTAAGTTTTTATTGCCATTCGTTTGTGCTCTGTTTTGTGGCGCCTAAAAGTCGGCAACATTCTGCCTCTGTTTCTGTTTCCGTTTCCTCGGTTCCCTGACTGTTGTTTGGCCCGCAATTAGTTTCGGGTTATGGCCATGTGCTCATATACCCGACTTGGCTCTGGCACGCGACATACAGCACTCTTAACTCCCATCGCCCATCACCCAACTCAGCTCTCAACACACACACATCACCCCTCTGCCCCTGCCCTGATCCGCCCCGTTTTCAGTGGTGGTGGCTCCTGACTCTAACTCCGTCTAGGACTCTGCTTTCGGTGGTGGCTCTGCCTCTGACTGACTATAAAATTTCGCCGGCTGCCGCTGAATACGCAAATCGACGGCTACACTATACACACGCCCGCTACCCGCTGAAGGACTCGGGATTCTCTCTCCCCCCGCACATGCGCATTACAACAACATGGCGGCGACCCGGCCCAGCCAACAGAGTCCTGGACAAAAGCAGCCAGGGACCAGGACCAGGGCAATAATAATTTTTTTATGGCACTTTATTTTTGGGCGCTCTTACACACACTCACAAGCACACACACGCACACATGACGTCAGCCCCACTCCAGACAGACAACGGGCGTCTAGGAGACCTAGGCCCAAGACTAGAATACACACCCATCTCCTCCTCCGCCGGCGGCGGCTGGCGTGGCGCTGCCATTGGGCTCACCGCCGTTGGCCACCTCGCCCTCGATCACCTTCTCCTTCTTGTCCTTGGAGGCGCAGAGACCCATTTTAGTGGATTTTTTTAGGGATTTAGTTTAGTTAGAGTTGTTTAATTTGTAGAGTAAAGTTTTGGTCAAAAAACGTTTAAAAATTTGGCGTTTGCTTGGTCACAAAGTCGGTCGGTCGGTTTCAAAAGAGAGACCAGAGTCCTTGTTTGATTTTTGCGCGTTTTGCAGGTAAAATGAAATCACAATGCAGCTATAGCTCTTCCAAGGATCGGGGGGATCCACAAAAACACAGACACGCTCCTAACGCTTAACGCTTTACGCTTAACGCTTATTGCTTTTGATTTTCTCGGTGATTGATTGAGGTTGGCGTTCCGATTTAGCCGATTTTCTTGGTGGTCTTATATTCGTTGGTATCAAAATAGAGGACGCAACAATGTCGAATATTATATATTTCGAATATATATTCTCGTAGTTTTTCACAACTTTGCTTTGCTTTTCGCTGCTGCTGCCGCGCCCAACTGTATACTACACTAAACAAACACTACGCGATGCTATTTGGGGGAGAGCAAAGGACTTGCTGACTGCTGCTCGGCTGGCTGACTACTGGAGCTGCTCTGCTCTGTGCTCTGCTCGGTGCCTTGTGCTTTGTGCTCTGCCTGCTTTGGCCTGCTCTGCAGGATATATTTTAGCGCGCGAAGGACGAACAAACCGAATCGGCAAATCGAAAGGAACTGAGAGCACACACATCGCACCCAAGGGCCCGTCGCCTGGCGTTGCGCCGGCAAAGCCGCACCACATTCAGCGCTCAGCTGGGAGAGTTTTAGCCGGAGTTTATTCCGAGTACCCAGAGACCCGGAGGAGAGCGTAACCGGGAACCCGGGGAGGGTTTCGCATTCGCAGAGGGTTGAAGCCGCCGCCGCCGCATTGCCTACCCGCAGGCGCCGGCCCAAACTGTTGCCGGATGAGCAGCAACATAATGCGGAAGGATATATTTACACGATGCGCTGGACCCACCACCACCAATCAGCCGAACCACCTCTGTTCCCCCCTTGGAATCAATAAAATTTATAGCACGCGACACGGGCAGCTGGGAATTGTTGAGCCTTCGGTCAAGTCGTTGACTTCAAGTGTGAAATGTGCTCTGGTAATGACATCGGGTGCTTGGGCTCCCTCCCTCTTGAGTGTGTGTAAAAAAATCAATTACAACGGCAAATCAGTGGCAGCACAGCTTGCAGGATTCCCACGACAAGGACACGGGCACTTGAGGCACCGCGAACGAGAACGAGGCCGGGAATTAACCCATTGTGGGCTGAAGTGGGAGTCGGGGCAGGGGAAGGAGAACTGGTTGCAAGACCTGGCCAGACATGCCGGCATTGCATGTCTAATGCACATTAAGTCACTTTATGTACAAATTTTCATTTGCCATCGCCCTTTTTCGTGCTTTGTTTTGGCTTATTTCATTTGCAGCTTCAATTACTCAGAGAAAAACAAAAGGCAGTTGGGTGCAATTTGATGAGTAATTCCAGGTGAGCCGCCGGCCTTTTTTCTCTTACACATTTCTGTTGTAAGTATCGATTGCGAATAAGGAAAAACAATTTCCCAGTTTTAATTGCCAACTGACCGCCAGGGAGGGCAAGTGTTTATTGATTTGCGGAAATTTCTACACCATTTCGGCTACTCCACATGAGTAATCTCTCTGGGTAATCTAATGAGGCTTGTTTATGCCCCCTAAAGATAGTGGGGGCTTTGCTTTGGCAAACTGCAATTTGTACCGAACTGGGGCTTGAAGTGGCTCCGAATCTGGCCAGATAATAGTTGAAATGGCAGGCCGGGGCGGGGGTGGGTTGGCGGATTGTTGACTTGACTTATTGGCCTGTCTCGAAGGCGTTGGAACTAATCAATTAACTCGAGTGCCGCCTCGATAGGCAAACTGGAGCACGCACACCGAGGCTGCAGAGAGGAAAAACCCCCGCGGGAAAAGGCAGTCATCAGACTTTGAAGTGCCTTCAAAGTAAATCATATTAGGGCTGACGCATAATTGAACTGATTTCGTTATGCAACAACCCTTGATGAAATGCGGACAGACGGAGCTAAATGAGGGTGGGCAGGATCAGCAGAGCAGCTCTACGCGCGTCACCAATTCGGCTTAATTCGATTTGGGCCACTTAGAGCCTTCGGTTTATAATGATATCACACACGCACGACTCTCTCTAATTTATTTTTTTGCAACCGTCAAGGCTTAGCAACAATTCGCGAATGGCTGGGCCCGCCAACCCATCCACCTGCTGGAGCCGTAACCGGAGCTGGAGAGCTAACTGCAGGCAAGCCAATGAGAGCAGGTGAGAGGCCGGAGAGGCAGCCAGCTAGCTAACTGCTTAGATAAGCTGATAAGCTCTAAACCTCAACTCGTAAACCGTCGTGTCTCCGGCTGTCGCTATAGCTGTCGTGTCTGGAGATGATCGCTCCCAAAGGAAGCAGAGGTGATAAGATAGCCCGGGATGTGAGCAAACAGTTCTTGTGGCTCAATCTCTTCGGTGCAAAAAGCAGCCATCATAAAACCTGCTTTAAGGCTCGCACAATCGAAGCGAGGGAAATTGGCAACGGCGAACACTAAACGCTATGGGTAAGTTTATGGCCAACACACAACGGCCTGGTCGTTCACCCGAGAAATCGCTGCAATAGTTGCCTTCGTTAATTGCGCTTTTGGCCAGTCAGTCGATTTCACAAAGAAATTGGCAAGTGTACGAAAATAATTCGAAATGTATATCGGGAAATTGGACGTGCGCAACTGCAGCAGGAAACTGGCAAAGGCAGACAGTCTGCAGTCACTCCAAAACTGGTCATCGGCTTTGATAAGGGGGCATACAATGGAAAGTTTGGTGGGCTGATAACCCGAAATGAGTGTGTGCCTTTCCCACACCCTTTCTGCGAGTCGACACTAATTGAATCTGGTCATGGACATATACCCGCCGCTCCCTGGATAATAGTTCCCAGCCAGCTCTGCCAATAATAATTCTGGGTGTGACATGAATTCGACATAAAGCTCTTATTAATAATATCATCTGGCCTCATAGGGGTCGATTCCTGCCAGCAGCAGAAGGGCTGAGTGGGATTCCGGGGATAGTTGCGACTGCTGATGCTGGTCACCCGCATTTATTGCGAGAGAAAAAATACCCTGACTCTGGCGGTCCTAATTTAATTAAAATTCTTTTGGCAAAACGTCAAAGCGGATGGCTCACACTCAATTAGATGGCAAGAGAGACAGAGAGATATGAGAGCTGATGATGAATATTTCTTTTGCACATCACCAAGTGGCGCAAAATACATATTTTTCGCTGCAGGAAAACACTGTGTTGCCCCCGGATGTCGTTGATTTAAATTTGCGCTGTCTGCGAAGACAATCAGCGAAAATCAGACGGGGCTTCATTAAGCTGCAGCTCTACAGATGTGTATATAGCCGGCAAAGGGTTATAAGTAGGATGCATATAGTGCGGGGAATCGGAAAGATCTGGTCAACGAGAAGAAGGAGGAGAGAGGCAGACGTGCTTAATCATCGTGGGCACCAAGAATTTCGAGTATTTCCCATTAAATTCTTGTAGGCTTGTAGGTTTAATCAAGGAATTGTGTTCTTGGTTGTATTTCATAAAATGCATTTAAGAGATAAATTGAAAAAGTGTTTTAAATACCGTAATTTTGTGTTGAAATTAATTTTTATCCTTTTCCATTTTAAAATATCTTTAAAACTTAAAAAAATGTTTTGTACCTAGTTCCTACATCATTTTCAACATTACATAAAGTCTACTATAAATGTTTGGCGCCATCTGGCATGGAATTACTGAACTTCTATACAATTTACTTGACATTCTACATGAAGCCAGATGGATTTTTGTGAATGTAAAATATGCGTAATTCTGAAATGTAATTTTTTAACTCTTAAAACTAACTAAATTAGTAAAAATCTTTAAAATTGTAAGACTTTGTATAGACAAAATAAAACTATTTTTAATATTTTAAAGAATTTGTCTGAGGACCCTTTTAGAATAAGCTTTTATAAACTACAAGAGCTTTAAGGATATGTCAAAATGACAATCCCTGAGCAAAAAGCTAAAAAAGAAATACGTAGATATTTAAACTTTATTATACTTTCTTCAAAGGTTTATATATATTTTGCTCAAAAGCTAAGGACCCTATTTTAATACAGGGACTGACAAGTAGCTTTAAGCACATTCAAGTCCTTAAAATCCAGTGCTAATAAAACCGTAAGTTCAGACATTTAAAAAAGCTCCCTCCATTCATTCAACTACAGTCGCCTCCATAATATTAGTCCAGTCTAGCCCTTTTTCCACCGAAAGCCTTTATGAGTGGCCGCGTTTTGTTTACGTTTTGCTCGAAATTTAAGCTAGTCCAAATATTTGTTTATTTACCGACTAAATGAATTGCGAGGCAAATCCAGAATGGTGTTATTTGAAATTGATTGCCTGCTCTGGAGCTCTTTCCCCCGTATCCCCATGTGAGCGATTATTCCCATTTCCTGTCTAGCCAGAGGAGAACCCAACCCAGCTCGGATTATGCAACCTGTCGTCGGTGGGCTGGGGCTGGGCTTTGTTTGGCCAGGGAAAATAGAAGCGGCGTTACCTTGTTAACTATATATCTAGAACGGGGGAAATGGATTTTCCCCGGAGAGCATTGTTGTGACAACTCAATCGGTCGATTTTTCACGACTCTATCTAGAGCTGCGTTTTCCCAGCTTTTATTCGCCTGAACGAGCGAGTGGCGAGCAAGCGAACGCTTAATGGATCTCAATTGAATAATTAACAGCGACGTGCCAGCAGAGCGAAGAAGGAAAATAAAAAAAGCCGGGAACTAACAATTTGTACAACAAATTTGCGCGATTTGTTTGCTGAATATAACAAAAAGCAAATGATACACAAAGCCCACCAAATTCCCTCGTAAACTTGTCAGCTGTTCGGGAATTTGGAATTTTTTGGTTGATTTTGGGCACCTCCGCTCTATATATTGCTCTATATGTTCTATAGCTGCCAGGTAGGCATGGCAGGCCACCCTATTTATCCTCACTGTGTGAGTTCTGTGCTTTTGTTTTGCTTATTTGCCTTGGCGGGGTTGTATTTTTAGCAGCCGGCATTATATCAACCCGAACTAAATTTGGCCGGGTAAAATTTCGATCGGACGGGCCCTGCTGCTGCTGCTTCTGCCGCTGCTGCCAGTGGCTCTCAAACTGGCTTATATAATAATTCCCAAATGGTCGCCTGGGGGTTATTTGGATTGGCCCTGATTTCTGCTTTCCCAGCATTATTTGCTTGAAATTGTAGATAAAATCGCTATCGCAGCGATTATATAATACCGCCTGGCATTGACCGCGAAAATAATGTGTTTGTTTTTTCTTTTATTTTTTATTGCTGAGACAGAGAACTTTTTCTTATTTATAGCCGCAAGTTCAAGGAGGGGAGAAAATGAAAAGTAAAAAACAAAAACGGCCAAGAGCCGCGACAGAAGCCAGCCAAGTGCCAACTAAAAGTTCGTTTTGTCGCCTCTTATCTATCGTTCAGTTAGAACGGCATTAACACGCCCCAATATCTAATCGAAATCGATACAGGGAAACACACACGACATGCTACACACCAACTATAAGAGCCAACGAACGACCGACCTTAAACTGCACCCCCGCAAACACCGCTCTGTTTCCCCCTCTGAAATGCACTTGGCAAGCGGTACAGTCCTCCTCCGTTCATTGGCATTTGGCCGCAAAAATTGCACAACAAAAAGTACAAGAAAAAAAATCGAATAAGGCCCGGCAGACAGACTGCCAGACCGTAACAGCCAAGCCAAAGCAGGGCCAAACAAGTTTCTGTTGGCAAAAAAAAAAGCAGCAAAAAAGAATCTCAATCTGAAACTGCATAACGTAACTATAAACTGTGAGAGCTTTATTGCCTATAGCCACCGGCTGCCCGTATAAATTTATTTTCGCCGGTAACCGGTTTTCTCATTGCAAAAATGCATCGACGAGTGACTCAGCTCAGTAACCGGGGATGTGAAAATTGAACACGAGAACACACAGACAGACAACCACTAACCGCTGGGGGAAAATGATTGAATAACTTGCCATATTTTCTGGCGGAAAAAATAATATATTTGTACTTCTCACAAATTATATAGAATAAAATACTTAAACTTTATGGTATATCACTGTATTTTACTGCAATTTAAAAGCTTTTGAATCTTTGGAAAGATTTAATTTATTGAAAAAATAAATATGAATAATATTCAATTAAATTTTTAATGTATTACAATTAAATATAAAAAATCTATGGGCTTTCTTCTTTAAGAAATTCTAATTTAATTAAGGAAAATTAAACTATGCAAATATTAAAGTTTAAAGTATTAAGTAACTTTTTTAGATTAAAGAAAGTCAAGTTAAAGATCGAAATCTAAAAACAAATCACTGCATTTAATAACCGATTAGATACTACCTTTAATTGCCAAAAATCTCACAAAACTTAAGCAATTAAAATCTAAAGCCATTTCACTGTATTTTTATAGCGAAAAATCCGCATCTGGAAAATTGAGTTGCCGCAATGAATCAATTTTAACGATGCAAAAATCTAAAAGCAGTATTCACAGTATTTTAATTAAAAGCAATTAAATTGCAGATAAAATTGGAAGAGCAGTTCACTTGGGTTTATTTTTTCTTTTGCCATTAAACTTTTAGGAGCCACAAAAACTGATAATAAACTGATTTAAATCTGTATCTTTGAGATACTTGCTGTGAGCAGAAATTTAAATTTTCACTTGCAGACTGTTTGCAATTCTTATCTTTGGAGAACGGCTCACCTTTGCAACCGTAGAATTCAACGTCCAACGTTACAATGATCGGAATATTCTGTTCTTTAACCCAACTGAGTGCAGTCGCTGCTGCTGGGGGAAGCGCCAACGTCGACGTCGGCAGAGCTAGGGGCCGAGACATAGCGATTCCCTTCCTTCTTTCACTTTCAAACTACACACGGACACAAACACGAGCGCGACAGAGAGCGGAAAAAGCTGCCTCCTGGCTGCTCTGCCGCTCTGCCGGCGCTGTGGCATGCCCGCCGAAGGCAGCCATGTCCATGTGTTGGTGAGTGCCGACGATTGACGTAGGACGTGACGTATGACTAAAAAGCAGAAAACAGCAGAAAAATAAAGCTCTCTCGCGCGCACACACACACAGGGAAAGCTCTCACCCCCTAAAACCCACTAACACACAGGCCCGCCGGCAGCGACGCGACTGAGAAAAGGAAAGTGTTCGGCCCGCAAACAGCTAGAAAAGTGCATTGCTCCATGCGGGCGTGGGAGCGAGAAGGCACAGAGCAGCGACTTCTTGCAGCCGCAAATCAAAAATATTAACTGTCCCCCAGCGAGCGAGTGTGTGTGTGTGCATCCACTTGGGGTTCGAGCGAGGGAGAGGCACTCCTCCTCACTCACACCCATACCAAGGAGCGGTTCCATTGCTTAATTATGGCCAGACGACAGTGAATAACGGAATACGGAATGATATGATATGCGATGTGCGATGAAAGTAATCAAGGCAAGTGGCGCAGCTACACCAGTTACCCCTTCCAGCCCTACTACTGCTTCCATGGGAAGTGCAAATAGTCGGAATTCGCAAATATTCAAAAGGGGGCAAGCTCAGCTCATCGCATCGCCATCCCAAAGATTCGCTTAAAATGCTAAATAAACACAATCGAAACGAGCCCGAGCAGACCCAAGATTGTTTGACCAAATGCAAAATACAGTCGAACTTCCATAGACTGAATTGAAATCTAAACAAATAATTTGTACATGTTATATAATCAATTAAATAAATGTAAAATATAATAATCTTGTTAGGTCCTTCTTAGGTCGCGAATCTTATTTGGCATAAAAATTAATTTAAACCTGTTAAAAACATAAAAGTTTTTTGTTAACCTTTACTTTTCTATGGTATTTTTATAAAATTCAAACCAAAATAATTCCAATTTATGATTTCAGATACTGACAAATTCGTTTTTAAAATTAAACCTACTTTAAAACTTAGTCTGTCATATTTGTTACTTTTTTAAGTTATTTGTGAAGTCTATATCTACACCCAAAAAAAAATCATCATATAACCTATACGATTGTTACATGAATTCTATACGCTTGAGTATGAAAAATTTCTTAATAAGATGCTTATAAATTGAATACTACAAAAGTATACATTTTTATACTCATCTGCACCAATATTTTATAATAATCACTAACGCGACAAACAGAAAAGCACTAAATTCCAGCTAACGCGATATGTTATCGAATTTTCGATGTAGGTTCGTATAAAAATAAGACTCAAAAATACACAATTGAAACTATTAGAGTATAAAAACTAAACTTTGGAGTATACATTTGATATTTTGAAGTATAAAATCTATACTTAACTCGTTATACTGCTTGAGTATACTTTTAAGACAACGCGTAGAAAGGTTAAATTCTTGTTTTTTTTTTGGGTGTAAATATCTTAAGACATCGGTTCTATTTTAGTAGATCATCGTTCTATAAAAGACTTTAATAGGTAGAAATACATTTTCCCGCTATAAAAGTCACATCTTCTTATAAATGGTCAAAGTCGAATAGGGGGAAGTTAAGATATCGAAAGAAACTCACAGAAAAGAAAAGTAAAATCCTCTTTTAGCTTTTTCCTAAAATAAATTCAACCCATAGAAGTTCCAGATCCCGAAGATCGACTGTAGTGAATATATCAGAACATCACCTATAATATATGCATACCTTCTATAAGAAAAGATCTGTTGTTTTTGGCCTGATACAAAACAAACAAAACGTCGCCTTCATAAATTTTGGCACTAATACCGCTATATAAAATGAAAAATGTTGTGCTAAAATGTAAGAAAAATTAGGGAAAATTGTGGGAGCTACGATAAATAATCGCGGTGTGCCAACTAAAACCTATTACATAGTTTTGTTATGCCACCGCCACCCATGATTAATCACGCCTCCCCCGACTGAGTTTACGCCTCGATTATTTAATCAAATAAACACATTGAATATAATCGTTTACACGATTCTCTAACAAAAGTCTTGAACTTGATATTGAATTTGCTCGCACAAACAATCCAAATCTTTTGGGCAACCCATACTACAAAGGCAGAAGGCGGCCCATATGTTGTACCATCGAAGCGAACATATTCATTTGTTACTACTAGAGATGAAAACCGAGAAAAATATTTGAACTGTTGCCAACGAAATTTATGCAACGCGCAGCAAACATCGGAAGATATATACGATACCTATACCCGGACCCATCATATATCTATCTGGCCATCTATATAAGTGTGTTGTTTTCGAAAAAGACACAAGAACTTTTGCTTTTCAACGGCACACGAATTTTCCACGGGTCGGCCATTAAAAATACGTATCAAACCGCCATTCCAACAATCAAATTAGATATATATTGAGGGAGATGTGCTGCAGATTAATTTTTGATACATATTAAATGAATGCCAGGCGACAGCCGCAGCAGCCCGCGCAGGAGCTTATATAATCCAGAAAAGTTCCCTTTCCATTGGAGACTTTTTCGCATTTTCAATTTACTTTTGCTAGCTGTCACTTCAGCCCCGCCTGTTTTCGTTTTCGTTTTCATTTTCAATTGCTGCCATCGTCGTCGTCGAGTGGCGCTGAGATTACGTAAATGCGCCCAGAGCAGCTCTGCCATCCATCCATACATCCATCCCAACGCGACTTCTAACCACCAGGCGGCGACCCACAAACGTAACCAGCTAACCAACCAGCTGGCAGCCTTTGGGGGCTGGTTCGCTCCGTGTAGGATTTCGCATAGAACAATAGAGCCCCAGAGTGGGGGAAGAAAAGCGAAATGGCATATACTATGGTGGGTTGACCTTGAAAAGCTTGCGAAACAAGCGCGCGGATATGTAGATACTCGTACAATAGCCGCCGCTGGCGATTTCGTTACTGTTGACACACAGTCGAGAAAGCACTTAGTATCTGGGGGGTATAGAACGCACAGCAGCGTTCAAAGTAATAGGAGCTTTAATCAGAGATGATGTTACAGTGATTAAAGCTTTAAAATCTGCATAAGATATAAGGAATTTGAGTCTATAAGATGAATTGTTTCTTTTTTGTCTATAATACTCATAGCAAAATATTTAAAATACTAAACCATTTTGTTTTTTTTAGGAAATGTGAAAAGAAACGATATATTTACATATAAAAGCTTTACAATTTTAAATTCTAGAGAAAAAGGAGCAGTGTTTTCGAAATATTAGGTCTTATATTACTGAAATAAATATAATTTTCGAAGACTACAAGAGAAATAAGAAAGATAATTGTAGAACCTTAGGTTAATTCCCAGAAATTCTTGAAATATATATAATATTTTCCATCATTAGACCTATAAGTTCGACCACAGCCGTAAAATATTCCCTACAAGAGCTGACGATTGCCTGAGGAGATGCATGTGACAAGCCTAGAATGAGCTAAGGCCAGCTTGCGGCTGCTTACGCACACTAAGCCGCCGCAAAACACAATCTTCTATCTTTATCCGCACATCTGACGAATCGGAAAAACTTGCATAACATTGCCGAACAAACATATGAATGGTGGTGGGCAGAAATGGGGTGTTTATAAAAGCATTTAGTCATTGACTGATTGCGGCCCCTGCCTGGAGGCCAGCGATCGCTAATGTGTGTATGTTGCTGCAAAAAAACGAAAGCCAAAAAATGAGTAAACCATTTGAAATATGTGTTATTAATTAGTTCAATTTGCGGGCAGCGAAGCACGAGCCCAACTTAATGCCCAGCACTGCCCGCTAGCCGGGCAATTAGCTGTGAAATTACTGTCATAATTGGGAGGGAGGAGCTGTAAGCACACTGGCAGTGGTGGCTAGTGGCTAATTATCCGTGGATTGCAACAGATCTTGCCCCGGTAGAACATTATCGAAATGTATAGTATTAGTAGCTAAAAGCTCTGTTCGTGTTGTCAACTTTCCATCTGCTGGCTCTTGCCTTTTGTTTGCTAAACAATATTTTGGCAGCACATCAAAAGCAACGCTTGCCAAAAGCAATTTTTTTGCACAGACGCGAGCCAAGTGCTTAAAATATACATCCGTACATATGTATCTCTGCTTGGCTATATACTCAATCATGCGTATGTATGTACATCAAACAAGACAACCAAATGAAGACCTCTGTCCATCAGTAGGGATCAGATATGAGGCATGACGATGCTCGCTAGGCTAAAATGGGATATTCCTCCTCGGCAGGAGGCGGATTTTGGTGGCTGTTGCAACCATTGCAGAGCTAATTTGCTGCATATGAACAATGAAAAATGTACGGGGCTGCGTCTCCAAATGTATAAATAAACTTTGCATGGGGGAGATCATGTGACCCGCCCGACAGCGAGCGCTCGGAGAGTTGGACAGGTCTCATAATGGCCCGCCAAATGCTCATCATTTCCATTTCCATTTCACTATGGCAGCCAGCCAAAAACTTATGAACCTGCCTATCCTTGAGCACCTGGGCAAGGACAAGGCGCTGGGCTGGTGCTGGGAATTGGGCTTGCGTGTACCCAAGGTTTTGTCCGATTAATATTAATGGGAAATCAATTGTGCGCAATTATTGGGAGTGGAGAACCCGACACATGGCCAAGTCGGCTTCATAAATAAACCGTAAACTGCACATGCAGCGCCAGAGGCGACGACGATGGCGACGCCATGTGAGCCGAGCCAAGCTGAGCTGTCCGCCCAAGCACAGAACATGAGACAAAAATAACAGCAAATTGTGGTCGCCACCAGCACCAACATGATCATCATCATCATCAACGCCGTCGTCGTTGTGATCCAACGAATTCGCTGATGCTGCACCGTTGTCGCCAAGCGGCTGCCTCATGCCGCTGCATGGCAACTATTTTCGCCCGCCCGAACAGAAGTCACCCGAGGGCATTGAACCCGCCACCGCCACATGAGAGATGCGGAAATGGTGCACGAAAATATCAAATTTAAAAATTGAAAAACTCAAAAGTTACAGAAATAATACGTATAATTAGGGAAGGGGGATGGCAATCTTACCGCTCGCCTAGCTGCTGCGCCTCCTTGATGGACTGGATGAAGGCATTGGTCTCGCCCTTGATGAAGTCATTGCTGGCCTCCTTGGACGGCGGCAGCACCTTCTCGGCCTGCTTTACACCGAACGCGCGCTCATCGATATCGTTGGGTGCATTGCCATTGGTGGCATCAGCCTGGCCATTGGTGCTGGCCTCGCTCAGGGATTTCGGCAGTGGGATTGGCATCTTGTCGGCTGTCTTTGGTGGACTGCTGGGTTTGGGCGGTGGAGTTGGCTTCGGCGGGGCAACCACGGGAGCAGGAGCGGGTTCTGGCTTTGGTTGTGGGGCAGGCGCTTCCTGTTTCGGGGGAACTGGTGCGGGAGCGGGTGCGGGGGCAGGAGCAGGAACTGGAGCAACCACGGGCGCTGGCTTCGGTGGTTCTGGCTTTGGAACAGGTGCTGCCGCGGGTTTCGGAGCTGGAGCGGGTGCAGGAGCTGGAACCTTCGCGGGCGCGGGAGTTGCTGGCTTGTCGTCTAGCGCGGGCGCTGCAGGCTTGTTAGAACTAAATAACCAAGCTAAACGTTTGCTACAAAACAAAAAGGGAAGGTAAAAACGAAAACAGAAGAGTAAATAAAAATCAAATCAAAGATAAGCAAATAAACTAAAGTGCAATACAAATAATAATAAAAGGTGCACGTGTATGTGTGTATGTATCTAAGTAAACTTCATATTGGAAATGTACAGTTTTCTGAGAACACGACAGTGCACGCTCTATAAAGTGAACTTTCTGTTGAACAATCTTTAGCCAAATAACTGTTAAATAAAACCGATTTTCTCATTTAAACTATTAATATATATATTACTTAAAGGTTCACCGAATCGAGAAAGCACTGCATCACTTAAAACACACACTCCAGCTTTTGCATATACGCAACCACCACTGTAGCATTTTTTCCACCGAAACTTCCAGAATTTAGGCAACGAAGCGTAACCCGCTGAAAAATGCACTTTTAATTGCATTAGCAACTATTATTCGACCTACCTTCAAATCTAGGCACAGCCCACAGTGGAAATGCAATGAGTAGCAAACTATTTAAAAACAAATTAGCTGTTTTATTTGTAATAAACGAATTTAATTGCGATCTACGCTTCCTTAATGGCCGGATGAAAAGATGAAAAGGGACAATGCAAAAGTGACAGCCAGTGTGACCAACCCTAAATTGGCTTATAGGCATAAGGATGTCACTAAACACAGCTAATTGGCAGCGCTGGTTTTAAGTTTAAATTCAAATTACATAATGCGTGCAAGTGCTTAAACAGATTTTCGCTGATAACACCGCAGATAAAACTCTTATTCAGCTTATGTACCCTAAAAATGTCCTAAACTAATGTCGTAACAAGTAAAACAAAAGTAATTTTCGCATAACAGCCAACGTAATAGGCCAATTATTTATTTTCCTCGCCCTAAGGGCGTTTCTGCTCCCGATAAGAAGGCGTGGCATTGAAATACGAACATGGTTGTGGGCGGGCATGACGCCCCAATGTGTCTTTATTTAGCACCGTAACCGAAATCCAACCCTTACGTAACTACTTTCTCCACTCCCCCAAAACTATATGTTCTCGCACAGGCATTTCTCTTGTCACGTAGGCCAAAATGGGCAATAGAGCTGGGCGAAAAACTCGTGCGGCAAATAGATAAGCAAACAAACGAGCTCCGCTAGCCAGAATTACCAACAAAAACCGGACGAAACGCCGGCTGTTCGGAGAACGCTCCAAACTTGCAATTATCACTTTCATTATAACGCTAATTGCCGGCAGATAACAACTGGACGCTCTTGTTTCGTTCCGTTTTGCTTCGGCTTCTATTTTGTTGCCAAAATTGCGAATTTCATTTCGCAAATATGTGTGTATTGTGGGCGCTTATCGCGAATGAGAGTTAGAGCCGCAAAAGCCGGTTGCTGCCGGGAGAATCAATCATGTGACAAAAACTTTGTTGCCAAATGCACGGCCCGGCGAATGTATCATATAGTGACAGTTAGCACCTCACAACCGAAAAAAAACGATCGATTGTGGGATCGTGAGCGGAAAAAGTGCAAAAGATTGGGCTAATTCCGATTAGATTATGGGTTTCGCAATAAAATTGCGACCAAACTTAGCTCGGAGATTTATGAAATGCAAGAGTTGTGCAGGAGAGGAAGTACTATGATGGGGATAGATTTCTGGGAAATATTCTAGGTAAATATAAACGAAATTTCCTCATAAATGTTGCATAATAAATCTTCTATTAAAAAAAACCATTAAATAGATTTGTCTGGATGATGATTATATTCTTTTGATTCTTAAATAAATTAAATTCCTAATTCTATATGAATTATTACTGAAGAAACACTTGACATATCCTTTAATACATTCAATTACTAAATTTTATTTTTTATATAAGAAATATAATTGTTTTAAATTACCCTAAATACTTCTTCATAATAAACCTATCATATTCGTTCGGTAACGCTTTTTAATTACTTTTCTCTCATTATGTTAAATAAAATATACGATTTTAGTCCCATTATTAAATAAAATTAATCAAAGGGAAAGGGATTATTATGGGAAAAGATAAGAGGTCCTTATTATCACTCCCCACAAAATAATCCCCATACGCAAACTCTACATGAAGGCCACCCCTCACTAAAAGCCCAAAAGTATGCAATATAATACCACCCATCCGCCCAGATACCCCGATCAGTGCTGCCCAAACTGTGAGGCAAAATAATCCCCGCGCACACTTACCGTATTTCATCGACGGCAAAAGTCAAATACCACAAGGCGAACATATCGTATTAGCTGAAAATAATAGAAAATCGAGTCAGTACACCGTTTATTGAATATTTATAAGAATCGACGACTAATTTATGGTTGATTTTTCGCGCTCTCCAAATGGCAATTTCCACTGCACACAGACACACATGCACTTCGCTGAATCACTAACCTCGAAAAGCGCAACAAATGACGTCGTCGGCGTTGACAAGCATTGCAAAAAACTTAATTCTGCCGCTCATCAGCAAACTCACTTCTCGTTTCCAGAGAGTCAGAGCTCAATTAATGCTCGAGACAGAGATAAAAAACGAACGGCGAACCAAGAGCCCAAGAGACAGCAGGGAAAATATGCCGGCATTATTCAAGGTTTATTTATAAACAAAGCGCGCATGGATGTGATGTGAGTGCAGCCCTAGAGCGCTGCAAAATGCAAAATTCACAGAGCGCCGGGGGCACGTGAACGTCGCGACTTTTGGGCTTTCAGCCAAATATTGGCCATGGCACAGGGAAAAATTTAGTTTTTTTAAACTGATAAATAATTATATTAATTTAAAATAATAAACTTTTGTGTCTAGAAATTTAAGATAACTTTTTTACTGATTTTTGAGTCTCTAAAACGAAAAATATAATATTTTTTATTGAAAAAATAATATTTTATTAACTGTACTTGACTTAAAATAATTCAATATTGTATTAAGGATCAGCTATATTCTACTATAAATCGGATATTTTACTTTAAAAAAATCGTAGCATACTTTAGGACAGTTTTTAAAGTGAATACAAATCTTGAGCGATCTTAAAGCAAACAATTTGAGTGTTTTTATGAATAATTTAAAGCTTTAACATTTTTCTAAACCACCGAAATTTCTTTAAAATTTAAATATCAACAGAGATCACTATTTTTTCCTGTGCACTGCAGATCGATTTGGGAAATGGGGATCTTTTTTGCACCGGCTGGCGCCCATCGGTCGAAAGGGTTCTAAATATAGACAATTTCGCCATCGATCAATTAGGAGTGCTTTTTATTTTTATTTTTTTGGCGCAGTGTTTGCGAACCCCTGAGCTTTGTTTATCCCATGGATTTTGTGCAAAAATTCGCCATGGAGAGCCGTTGTCTTGGTTTGTTTTCCTGAGCACACGCGGCGTATGAGCAATCTCCGACACACACACCGAAAGTTACATCACAGCGAGCGGATGAGTGGGTGGGTCCGGGTGGTGACTCTAGGCAATGGATTATTCCCACACAGAAGAGGTGACTGTTGCAGCATGCCACACACACACACAGACACACAAACACTGAGAATAAACAACACGTACGAGGGTGCACTTGTGACCCCTTCTGCGTGCACTCACCTTTCGGGCCTCCGGTTGGGTAATAAATCAGCTAGAAAAGGTTGCAAATGCTTCTCGGCGGCGGCTCTGCTCTGTTTGGTACCAAAAGGGTTTGTTTCGTTTAAATGCTTCTCGAACAGCTGGGCAAACAGTTCGACCGCCTTCGATTATACGTTGTTTGATTTTGAGTAAAAGTAAAAAATGTATTTTTCTCTCGGCTGGCTAAACTGTCCCTCTTGCTTGCTGCTTGCTGTTGAATGCCTCTATTTCAACTTTTTTTCGACTGTCGTGCTCCGTGCGAAAATCGGCTGCTCAACTGGCGGCAAAAGCGACGAGACTACGGGGCTACGACGGAAACCGAGAGAGAGGTACCGCCGGAGAGAGGCCATGGAATACGGAGCACAGAGAGCGCCGACGCCAATGTTTCCTAGCTGCACTTGCGACGAAGCTTTTCTCACGAGATTTCGCCACCTTTCACCAACCCCACCAAGATTTGGTGGTAGGTACACAAGGAAAAATATTTTTAACAGAGATATGGTGGCTCTTGGGACAAAGTCAGATCCTTTATTGTTATTTCTATATAGAAGAAAATATTTTACGTAATATACTAGACATTTTCCAGTCTTTGAAACATTATAATTATAACGAAAAACACAAATCTTGAGCATTGGTTGCTACCACTGAAATTTAATTAAATTCTTCTTAGTTTAGAATAACTTTAGAATTTTGTTTGCGTGTAGTTTGAATATTTATTTGCGTGTTCTCACCGCATCGGGTTCGTTACTCATTCGCTTACGCGTATGCTGTCCGCTGTGTGTCAATAATCGAGCTAGACCTGGCCAAAAGGCTGCCTAATCAATAAATGAAACATTTAAAATAGCATTTTAGGGGGCCAGTTTGGCAGGCACTGGAGCTGGCTGGTAATCGCCTTTCCTGTTTACTATTTCAAGGGCCAACTGATGGCCTTGGTTAAAACTATCACCATTCCCGGGAAACGTAGTGGGTCTGCTGACTGAATGACGCCTTTCGCCGGTTGTCTGTCTAGGGCAAACACGGCCAGATAAGAGTCCAGTCATTCATTTAACGCACCGCCCTGTTATCTCACCTGCAAAGCCCCCCTTAATTGGGCCTTATCCGGTTATCAGTTGGCCAAATTGGTTTGAGAGCCACTGGCCCAGGGATGAGGATGCAACATCCGTGTAAAGGTTGCATAACAAGGCGTGCAGCTGCTTACATAACCAGCGAACGCACAGAAACAAGGTCAAAAGTTCAAGGACTGAGAAAAGCTCACAGCATCCTGAAGCGCTTGCGTTGCTCAGTCAGCGGAAGTCCCGCCTCCTTCTCCGCCCCCCCTACGAGGATGCTCTGTTTTTGTTTTTTATTATTTTAAATTATGTACTTTTAATCGGCGCTCCCTTGGCGAGCCGGTTGTGTAACGCCGCCCACAAAGTATGCAATAAAGATGAGCCCCTGGGGAGGATTTACCTGTAAATAATGCCCCGCATCTGTTGGATGCAAATTTAATAAAATCCCAAGGCAGCTTTAAATTTCAAACGTTTTTATTTGTTTTTCAATTGAATGCATTCTTTGTTTGCTACTTTTTAATAATTCGGTTTACATAATTCTTGTTTCTGTCTTAAATATTAATGATATTGCATATATGCCACACAAACGGTCGTTGGCCTCTGTTTTGTTTTGTTTCTATAATTGTAAGCTTTAAAATCTTGCACAAATCATAAACATGGCAAATCAAATGGAAACTTGACTTTAAATCAAAGTGGCTTTCGTTTAAAGCTTCTATATATGTGCACTCCTTATGTGTGTGTGTTCGATCTACTACATATCGATATATAATATATAATTTAACATTTGATTTCTCTCTAATATTCTGCTTGATGTTCTTCCCTTTTGCCTCCAAGCTTTGGTACCCGTACCCCTGGGATCTCTGTTTGGATCTCCTAGAACTCGCTTTAAATCTCATCATTATCATTCCTAGTCGCCTTTTTCTGGTTCCTGATTCCAGGCTCTTGGTTATTTGGAAAAGTTGTTAACATTCTTTTGTTGGTCGCACATGTTTCGAGTTGGCTTGTCTTTTGTAGTTGTTCTCTCTTGTCTAAAGTGTTGTGGGTGTTATCTTTGTGTGTTGTTTCTTCTTGTTGTTGTTTGCCTTTTTGTTGGATTTGTTATATCACAGCTTTCTTCACTTTTGCTCTTATAACTTGTAAGCATAACTTGCATATACATATATAAACATTGTTGTTAATGCACGGCTGTTTCCCATAATCATCTTCCTCCCCTAAAATCCTTCCACCCCGTAAGTCGACATCGGGGCTATACTCTTACATATATAACATTTAGTAACACGAAGGCTTTGCTTTTGTTTTGGTGTTTTTTTTGCTCAACACTTATCATTAACTCGGATGTTATCTCGCACTTTCCGTAGTGTCTCGTTACTCGCTACTCGCTACTCGATCAGTACACACGTTAGCATAAATCGCAATTTGTTTGTGGAATGGTTTACAAAATTGGTTTTCGGTCTCTTCGAATTTAAATACAATAAATGGCATATAAAATATATATATTTTTGTTTGTTTGTAGTAAGTATACAAAAAGAACGTTACTCATAGGACAGCAGCGTTGGAAGTGACTCTAGTATAACAGAAAAAATTAATACTCTTTTCTTACGTTTGATTGTAATTGAAAGAATTCACTGATTGAAGGCCCTAGCCTGAAGATTAGTGGGGGTTGCTCTAAGATCGGGTAGTTTCTATAGCTAAAGACACCTTAATACGCTTTGTTTAGCTTTATACTTTGATGTTCTTTAGTAAACTATGGAAAAATAGTACGTGTTTTTTCTTAACAAATAATGTGATCCAAATTCAACTTAACACTGATTAATACTTATAGATTTTAGATGTAACTAAGGTTCTTAATAAAAAAAATAAGAACAGGTTTGTTAGATTTTCTTCATTATAAAAAATCGAATACATTTAAAAATTAACAAAACATTAAGATATTTCTTATATTATGGAAGAAACCTGATAATAGACTGTCTTTAAAAAAAAAAGTGGTAATGTTCCTTTTAAAGTCAAGGTTTTTAATTATTTCTTTAGAAAATGTGCTGTTAGTGTACTCCTTTAGAGTCTCAGGTGTCCCTTAGCTATATAGAAAGTAATGTCCCCACTAATCCAGCCCCACCATTCCAATGCTCACTACCTCCTTATCTTCTTTTTTTTGCTTCAATCGTGCGCTGTCTTGGTTGGTATTTTTGCACAAAGCTGTCGGTTGTCCTTGGAAGCAGCATGACACTTTTATCACATTAGTTGTTGTTGGTGTTGGTTGTTGTGTTGGTACGTACTAGACTTAAATTAATTGCCTTGGCCACAAGGAAAACTGAACTCGAATCGAAAACCCCAGTGGCCGCGGCATTACAGTTGCTCTTTAGCTGCTCGACACATACATTCTTAGATTGCTTCGCTTTACACATGATTTGCACTCGTTTTTTACTCCCTTTTTCATTTACAAATTAATATTCGCTATTGCAGTTCATAACAAAAATTATTACATGCATTGATTGGTTAGTTATACGTACATACAAATATATAGAGATGGTCGATTGGATAGTTGCAAGAGTTGTTTGTTTGTTTGTTTGTTTGTCATTGAGATCGCATTCTTTCTTTTTGTTTCGTCCCAGAACCCAGAGTGCTCCTCCTCCGCCGCCTTGCTCTGACAACCGATCGGTTCGGTTCAGTCTTCTGTTTCATTAGATTTTTGTGTTTTTGTTAGATTTGAGCAAGTACTTTGTGGTTGTTCTCGGTTGTTGTTCGTTCTCTTAAATGCTCAGCATGATCTTCAGGTACCATTGTTGTTGTTGTTCTTGTTGATGTTGTGTCGGTTGTACTTGTTGGTCGGCGGCAAGCAGCTCTGGGCGGTTGCTTTTTGTGCAAACATAGGTTAAATATATATATATAGTACATAGAGTTGTATAAATTAATGCCTGTGCTACGAAATACTTAAAACTTGATGTTGGTGTTGGGTTTACATATTCTTGCCTCTGGCCAACGCATGTACCACACACAAATGCAGCAGATACTACCTGATATAGCTCCTTTTCGGCTATTACAATACATATATCCTTGCTGCTGCTGCTGCTGCTTTGCTGGTAATATCACTTTAACATACACAAATGGCGGCGCTTAGCGAACGAGGATCGAGCTCTCGTTGGTTGTTACATTTGCTTTTGGTGTTGTTTTGTTGGTTTCTATCACAATTGAGCGCCCGCGTTCCCGTACTTATTCACACTACTACAAGGGTTTTTAACAATTTGTGCCAATTGAGTTGATTTGAGCAAACAATTTGACATTGGTCGTAGTTTCTTTTCCTTTTGTTTTTCGTTACTTTTAAACTTAGCTAACTAGACAATTCGCTTAACGTTTTCTCATGTTTTTCTGTATGAGAGTGTGTTGTCCCCACTGGCTGCACTTGCCCCTCGCTTGAATCACAGTTGTTGTTGCTTATAAAATGATGTTTCTCTCTAGCAGATTTCAACAAACTCATCTCATTTCCTTTACATAATATTACACAGATTTGTCAAGGGCTCGCTCCCAAACATTCTTTGTAGCTACTGCTCGCTTTTGGCCTAACAAACAAGGGCTAGGGGCTTACAAAGAGAGTGAAAACTTAAGAAGGGTTTGCTTTACATATACAAATTTTGATAAACTTAAGTGTATAACGGTATAACGGATGAATTTATCGATTTTTGCTTACATATCTCGTCATTTTTGGGTTTACTTTTAGCTACGTAATTAGGCTTTGCAATTTGTTAATTAATTTCTATGCGCTCGAGTTGATCACGTGTCATGTTTGTTTGATTTTTCCCCTCTCCTTCCTTTCATTCACTTGATGACTTTGCTTACATTTTTTGGTTACTTTTCTCGACCACTTACTGGCTTAGATCCTGGCGCAGCATCTCGTACACGAACTGGTCGCGTACCTCGTGATCGAAGGCCAGTGAGGGCGGCAGCTTTTCGGGGCTGATGGGCGACCACTGTTGGCCCAGCAAAGAGCTAATTTCCTGCGGGATTCAAGAAAGAACTCTTAGTTGCAAGATTACTGCTAAATCCAGAAGACACTCACCTCATTGTAGGCACTTTGCGAAGCGGCGCTGGTCCAGTCAATCAGCGAGACCTCGAGCCGCTTTAGCTGCCTGCCCCTTAGCCGGGCAATGCCCACCAGATTGTGCGGATCCATCATGTAGCCGTGCACCACAATCTCCTCCAGGTGCTTGCACCGCCAGGCCATCATCACGAAGGGATCCTGCCGCATATAGCCGTGGCTGGTGTAGTCCACGCAGCCGTTGTTCTTGTACGCCGAGTCCACGTACTGGATGCTGCGCAGCGTCTCGCTGTGGTGTATGGACATCCAGTCGAGGGCCTCCGCGTTCATCAGCTCGCAGAAGAGCAGTCGCACGTGTGTGATGGGCATATTGCGACGCAGAACCCTGTGCTGCAGCAGCTCGATGGCCTCGTAGGCATACACCAGGGTCAGCACCAGCTCAATGTTGGCAAAATGGGCACTGAAGTGGGCCCAGGCCGACTCCGATACGTCCGGCTGCTCCTCGCTGTCCAGGCCGTGCACCGCAATGAGGAGCTTGCGCAGCGGCAGCACCTGAATCGTGTGCAGCAGCTCGTCGGAGAGCGTGTCGTAGTCGAGGGACAGCACCTGGAGGGCGGCGCATTTCTGCAGCAGCGTGGTGTCGAGCGAGAGGATGGGATAGTGACTAGGATCGTACTTGATGCTGGCCAACGTCAGTTGCAACAGCTCCTGGGGCTTGCCCATGGCCTTGAGGAAGTCGTGGCCATAGTAGGTGAGCGCCTCGATGGCGCCAAGGTCCAGCAACTGGCACGACTGACGCTTGCGGTTGAGCAACAGCTTCAGCGGCTCTACAAAGCATCTAGGGCGATGGGAAACGATATTAACCAGTAAATAATGAGGCAAACCCTAAATACTCACTGTTCTATGGCCGCCAAGTGCTCGCTGTGCATGTTTCCAATGGCCACAAGGCCCACATTGTGGGTTTGGAAACGCAGTGCCCGGATGTTATCACAGCGTGCCACTCTGTGGAAATAAGAAGGAATTTTAGTTGAGTTTAAGTTGGTTTTGAAGCGGGTCTTACTTGTATAGGAGGCGTCGCATCTTCTGGATGTGAAATGCATTGTGAAAGTCAAAGACCACTATCAGTTCCTTCGCCAAATTGGCCATGGAGCGATGAAAAAAGGCCAACTGATCATCGCACGCCACATCCAACTGGAAGCGAAAGTTCCTAAAATAGCTGTGGGAAAAAATAAGAAAAGTAAAACTATTAGTTGAGGTTTTTAATTGTGTTAATATAAAAACAAGTAAGAAAGCTACAGTCGACTGTGCTCGACTGTGAGATACCCGGTACCTAAACGTTTGCGCTTCACACTAAAAGGCAAATTAAAATTGTACATACATACATTGTACATACATATATTGGCGCCATTATATCGCACGGCCAAGGCTCGAATGCGCCACCTTTCGGCTACAGCTTGCAACAGCAGTGCC